>CM077081.1:128087909-128156662 GCA_039513925.1 Platanthera zijinensis
AAAAGCAGAAAAATATTGGCAGAATTATTTGTTGAGCAGGCCTGGGTATGTTCCCCAGATAATCCGCCTGCTCGGCAGCAGCAGCATTTTCATATACCTTAGCGGCGGAGGGAGCAGTCATCTCCGAGATCTTGTTGAGCATTTCCACTTGCATCGCCAGTTGCGTCACCGAATCCACTTCATATATACCTGCAGGTTTAGATGGGCGAGACCTAGACGAATTCCACTGATAAGTGTTCATCGCCATGTCATCGATAAGCTCAAGAGCGGCTTCCGGAGTTTTATGGTCTAAAGAACTAGCGGAAGCGGCATCTATCATTTGCTTAGTTGCTTGATCTTGTTTAGCCCATTATAAAATGTGGACTGCAACCATAAGGCAGAGCATGATGTGGGCATCTTCTTAAAGTTCTTTGAACTCTCCCAAGTGTCATAGAGGGTCTCAGAATCAATTTGAGAGTATGAAGTTATATCATTTCGAAGCTTAGCAGTTTAAGCGGGGGGGGGGGGAATAATGAGAAAGAAATTTTTCAATTAAAATGTTCCAAGTAGTGATTGATCCTCTTGGAAGAGAACTCAACCACTGTTTGGCTTTAGTTCTTAAGGAGAATGGGAAGAGTCTTACCCTTATCGCATCGTCTGAGACACCATTGATTTTGAAGGTGTCACAGATTTCAAGGAAATTAGCAATATGTAAGTTCGGATCTTCATCTTGTAATCCGTCGAACTGTACATATTGCTGCACCATTTGAATGACGCTAGGCTTAAGCTCGAAGTTGTTGTTCGCAATCGCAGGTCGAACAATACTTGTCTCTGTCCCTCCAAGTTTGGTCGAGCATAATGGACATAGTCCTTTGCTGAGCCATTCCTGGGTTAGGGTCTCCCATCTCAGAGTTAAAATTACAATCCCCGTAGGAATCCTCAATCGCTGTTTGAGAAGTGGAAGCCCCGAATCGTAGTTGTCTCTGAAAGGAGCGTTCGATTTTCGGGTCCAAATCAACAAGTAGTGACGGATTCGCTCGGGTCATGCACTAGCAAAGAAAACGAAGAAAAATGAAAATGGAAACTTTAAAAAGAAAGAAAAAGAGAAGAAAGGATTTTTTTTTGAAAATAGAATTTTTTTTACGGCTTGGCTCTCGAACTTCCCGAGGACTACCCGGTGAAGGGTTCGCCTGGTACTAGGTAAATGGTGGCGCTTAAAGCCCTTACCTTTTCGAGAGATTTTAGGTGGGGTAGAAATAAGGTGAAGTGGGTTGATTATAAATATTTAAATATATAAATTTTTTTTGATTTTTGTAGAAGTAATAGCGCAAGCGTTTCAAAATATTGACGAGAAAACTCCCCGGCAACGGCGCCAAAAAACTGGTGGGCTAAACCCGAACAGGCAAGCGTACCTGTTGAATTGTAGTATCAAGGTCGTATTTAAACACGGGGCTGTCAATTACTGCTACTCACGCTTGAAATATTATCCTACCGGAAAATAGTTGGATTTGAGAAATTTTTTAAAGTAAAATAAACGATAATTTGCGAGACGAAAAAAACTTATATTAAAAGATAGCACTTGATCGATGATTCACCATGAAAGAGATGAAGGGAATAAAAATGTAATTTTACAATTGCAAACTAACTCGACCGTGACGGATCCGATATTAAGACAAAATCTCGCTAGAGCATTAGGTCTCCTAACTTATAAACTCTTTGATCAAAATCTCTTTAAATCAAAGGAGCTTAAAGTTGCATTATCAAGGTGATCCGCACTATTGGATTTGACTCCAATCCGGAGGATTTACGTCATCCTATCTCTAGGGTTGCGTGCAAACTCCTTCCTTCTTTGAGTGATCTTTCAAATCACGAGTCTCTCGACTACTATGAAATGAGAACAAGGCCTACTACCGTATACCGGAAATACGGAGTCGACACAAATTAATCAAAGAAGGATCGAGCTAATTTTAGCAAAAATAAAATTACAAAATAAGAAAAATCATCATCTCAAATCATGGATCGTCATGATCAAATGCTACAAGGAAATTAGCTACGCATATTAGACAAAAAAACAACAAAATAAAGAGAAGAGGATTTCATTGATTAATAAAAAAGAGGAACACAATAATATTAAAAAGATGACAATATTATACTAAGAAGAAAATTACAACAATGAAAACTAGAACAACAATGAAAAAAAGTACTTGTACTAGAACTCTCTTGCTCTCTTGCATCCTCAAATTTAACTTAAACTTTACTCCCAAAAAGAACTAACTTCAAAGCATGGGTCTTGGGTTCCTTTTATAGGAGAGGAGGGAAGCATCTAGAAGAAGGGGGAGATCAAGGGTGGCCGGCCATGGGGGAAGAATGTTCATGCATGATGTATTTAATGAGGGGGAGATAGAGAGGGATGATGCATGTATAACATTTAATGAAAATAAAATAAAATAAGAATACAAAATAGAGAGGGGGGATGAATGGAAGCTTATAGTAGGGAGAGGGAAAGAAGTGGCCGGCCACATTATGGGGAGGATTCATTCATGCAAATTAATGGAGAGAGAGGGAAGGCATAGTGCATGCATGAGAAATAAAGGGCCGGCCATGCATGAAAATATTCATGCATGGCATTTAATGAAAGAGGGCTGCTTGAATTCGGTTTTGCATGGAAAGGGGGGCTGCACCATTGATGAAATCGGGTTGGCTTGAGTAGGGGCTGCTCTTAATGGGCTCGGGCTGCTGCACTTGATGGAGCTCTTAGGCCGGCTACTTGAAAAGGGTCCGGTTCAGGGTAACCACTGCGGTGAAAATAAGTTCCCCCAACGGAGCTTAGTCTTCATGGGCTGCATGCTATGGACTTGTAGGCTCGGGTAGCTTGTGTTGGGCTGCTCCAAAACTTGACGGAAAGCAAGAGGTGGTGGGCTCGGCCAAGGGCTAGTAAAGGAGGCCGGGCTGCACCTACACATGAAACAAAACAAAACATTAGTTAATGATTATATACAAATGAAAATACATAAAACAAAATACATAACATAAAACATATAAATAACATAATACATAATATAATAAAACATAACATAACATAACATAATACATAATTATTCAAACATAACATAATATAATAATAATAATAATAATAAAATTCAAAATAAAACACAAGTTAAACCTAGAACATAAACATCATAAAATTAAACATAAAAATGCATAAAACGGATAATTAAACTAGGAAATTATATTTTATTAAAACATGAATAACAAGCATGAAATATAAATAAATATAGACTTTTAGGCTACTAAATTATCCCAAAAACGATGACTAAAACTAGTCATCAGTTAGGAGAAAGAGATTAGCGGCGGTCACGATGATATACACCAGCGGCCAGAAAAGCCATGAACAATCCTCAGAACCAAGCAGAGGGGAAGAAGTCGAGCGGCTAGAAAGTAGACCGCTCGAACAGAAGAAGAAGGAGAAGAGTTCGCGGGAAGGAAAACAAGGCGAACAAGACTAAAGAAGAGGTCGCGGCGACAAGTCGCAGCGACTAAAGAAGAGGTCGCGGCGACTAAGAACGGGTCACGGCGAGAAGAAAAGGGAACCAAAGAAGTCGCGCACACAAAGGGAATTGACAAGGAGAGAAAGAAGCCGCGTGAACAGGGCGCAAGCAGGCGGAAGAAACAAGTAGCGAGGACAGGTCGCGAGAAGAAGAAGCAAGCCGCCCAGATAGGTCGCCTGGTCAGAGAAGGCACACAGAATAGGGAGGAGTAGATCGAGTCCTCTGATACCATGTAAGAAACGAACAAGAACAAACCGGAAGTGGTATAACAGAAATTTTATTATCTGAAAAAGGTATCTTTTATAAAGATATGACCTCCCTTTTATAGAATGGAGGAGAGAAGAGAGAATATAAATTAGAGATGTGGGACTAAAAATTTACAGGACTAAGCGGCCTATACAAAAAATAAACCGCATAAGCCACGCGGTTAGATGAGAAGGGCTAACCGCTCGGCTACCACCAGAGTGAGAGAAGCCGTCATGGGAGACCGCTAGACCGCCCGGTCTCTAAGCCGCCTGAGACAAATCGCTAGACCGCTTGGACTCCAAACAACAACAGCCCAACAACCAAACCGCTGAAGGGAAACTGCCAGACCGCACGGTCTTCAATCCGCCAAGACAAGCCGCAAGACCGCCTGGTCACTATCACCAACACACAGCTATTATGGATAAAGAATCAATTTGAAGACTATAACATGAAGTTTCAGAATATTCCAATATTTTGTGACTTTTCCAACGCAATTGCAATAGCTAACAATCCAGTCTCTCACAGCCGGACAATGCACATAGAGCTGCGATAACACATCATTCGGGAGCATACAGAGCATGGGGATATAGATCTATAGTATGTCTCTACAGACAGGTAGATTGCAAATATTTTCACGAAGCCGCTGGACGAGACAAAGTTCTCGTTCTTCAAAACAGAACTTGGTATTCCCAACAAAGAAGATTAGAGAAGGTGGACTCACAAAAAGGTTCAGAGATCAAGAAATTAGTCAAAAGTTGAAATTTTATCAAAATTCTAACTTTATGACTCGAGTAAAACAAAGCCTACTTGAGTAAGAAGACAGTCACTCGAGTACCTCTAAGACCTACTCGAGTACTAAAACGTCACTCGAGTACTTCTACACATCTCACTCGAGTACTTAATATCTTCACTCGAGTACTGCCAAGCCTCTCGAGTATCAAGAAGTCAAGGTTTCTCTCTTTGATTCAAATTTCCTTATTCGCAACCCGAGGCTTTTGCCGCCCTCTCCTAGGTATGCAAGCATAATTTATTTCTTAATTATAGATAAATTAGGGTTATATAAATAAAAAAGTCTGGATTTCCATTTTCTATACGAATCAAATCCATTCACTCGAGTAAGCTGTCAGATGCTTCGTCTTCCGCTGAAAGTTGCAAAGCCCGCGCCTTCTTCTTCCCCGCACCAAATTTTTCTAAAATCTCTGGATTATGGTGCCCTCTTCTAAGATTGGAATAGGTTCGGAACTTGTTGCCGTAGGAATCGCCGACATTTCAGATGATTTTCGTGTAGGAGTTACCATGGTGATCTAGAAGTGGTCAAACATGTAATCTCACTACCAACGCAATATGAGCCTGCAGGGTCGCACATAAGAGCATGTGGAGAAGTTGGAAGATTGACTGTGTTGGTAAGGGTTACCAATCACCATACAGAATTGGGGTCAGGAAAACGTTGCCAAGGAGATTCGTCGAGAAACGTCGAGTATGACTCGCCGACTCTCGACGAGTTCGTCGAGAATCATTCGTCGCGAATGATTCGTCGAGAATCGTCGAGTATGACTCGCCGACTCTCGACGAGTTCGTCGAGAATCATTCGTCGCGAATGATTCGTCGAGAATCGTCGAGTATGACTCACCGACTCTCGACGAATTCGTCGAGAATCGAACTGTTGGATTCCCGGCGATTGGTGATACTCGACGATTCCATCCTCGATTCTCGACGATTCTGCACATGATTCTCGTCGATTATGTCTGCTGATTCTCGCCAAATCTGGATCGGATTCTCGCCGAACCTGTAGCTCATTCTCGGCGAATGATTCTGAAACCCTATGATGTGTGGTCTGCGGATAGCGATTCTCTTAGGTCTATTTATACCTTTGGTATAAATAAGTACTTAGGGTTTTGGGATGAAGTAGCGTGCGTTCTCCTACGGCCGAATCGAACCCGAAGGAAGCGTTCCGTCGTTCTTCCGATCCGCCGATTCCCGAACCCCGCCGGACGGAAGCGTTCCGCCGACCTCCTCTCCGGCGATAGTCATCGGTGTTGCTATTCCTGGCGTGGACCTAACAGTCCGTGGAAGTGCAAGGTGCAGTTGATCTCCTTCCCGACCCTTCGTGCGACGAAGCTCGGTGTTCTCCCGCTCGTGTGGATTTCTGTAGAGACGTAGACACTATTCTACGTGGAACTCGCCACCGACAAGGACTCAAAGCTTGGAGCATCTCTGTTGAGTTTTGACTCAACACCGGAAAGGTAACTTTGACCTAGTTATTTCTTAACTTCTTGATTCAATATACATGGCCCGATCCCAAATCTCTTTTGGGTTGTTCTCGATTTTATTACTTCCGCTGCGTGCACAAGTGTTTTTACCACCCTCCTAGAAAAACCCAACAGTGGTATCAGAGGGAGGTTCGGCCATGTTTGTTGTATTAGAAGTTAAGTTATTCTAGTACGTGTAAACCTAGGGATTTAGAAGTGTTCTAAATGTCTAGATTTAATCTTGGGACCCCACCAGGAACGTTTGGGATTTCATGGTAATTTCTAATTGTTAGAAATTGTTGTCTCCTTAGCAGTAACCATCCCTCGAGTGGTTTATGAACCCGTGTACTGTTTTGGGTTTTGAATCCAACACGGAGAGATGAGCTTGTCTACTACTTTAAGTTGAGTTGCCTTTGCCTTTGTCCAATGCATGTAAATCTGAAGATTTGGAAGAGTCCGGATGTTCAGATTTAGCCCTTCCTTCTATCAAATGTTGATAGTGCCATGTTGTGCATATAAGGGATGCATGTGGATTTTTGAGTAGTGTTTTTCCTTTGGATGTGCACATTGATCAAATGTTGATCATGGTTAATTGTTAACCCATTATCAAAAATCCCTTCATCAAATATTAAGTGTTCGGATGCCTTCCGATGGATGACACTCTTCCTGCCTCGATCGATGAAGTGTGGGCTTGCCAAAGCAAGGTGCATTAATCTATCTTGGTAAGTGTGCGAGCGGGTAATTGTGATATCCCACTGTCGACATCGGGTCCAACTTAACTAGGTGACCTCGAAGATTGAGTGCCTAGAGGCATAGGGTTGGCATGCACCATATGATGGATGCGAATAAGGAGTTATTTACCAACCATAAAAGAATTGCATGAGGATGCAATTGGCAAGCGTTGCCTACCTAAATAATCACATCGTGACAGAAAAGCCAAAGCTGACTCATTGTGTTGGTGAAATATGGATCTTGTCCACTAAGAGAGTAGCTCGCATGACCTCTCCGAATTGATAGTGAGGGCTATCATTTCAAATAAAATAGTGGGAGTTTTAATTGAAGTCCAAATTAAAATTAAATTGTATTTCGAAATTTTGGTACTGATATTATTCTGCATGAATTCTTGTAGAATTCCATGGCAAGTGGTTCACACTCCACTCTGTCTCTGAGAGCCATCCTTGAGAAGGATAAGCTCGATTGGACTAACTATATGGACTGGTACAGGAACCTGAGAATTGTTCTCAGGCAAGAGCGAAAGCTCTATGTCTTGGAAGAAGAAGCCCTCGAGGTGCCGACCGGGAATTCTTCCCGTGCTGATAAGGATACTTATAAGAAGTATACTGATGATGCCTTAGACATCGAATGCCTTATGCTTGCCACCATGAACTCTAAGCTTCATAGGCAATGTGAGAACATGGTGTGTAAGGAGATTGACGAGCATCTAAAGAAAATGTTTCAAGGGAAAGCTCGTCAAGAGAGTTTTGACGTCACAAAAGCGTTGTTACAGTGAAAGATGGGAGTTCGAGACTCAGTAGGGACTCACGTACTCAAGATGATTGGGTATATAGAGAACCTTGAAAGGCTGGGTTTTCCTCTGGGTCAAGAGTTGGCCACAGATCTGATCCTGCAATCGTTGCCGGACAGTTATGAGCAGTTTGTCTTGAACTACAACATGAATGAAATAGACAAGACACTGCCCGAGCTCCTAGGAATGTTAAGTGTAACACCCCTATCCGTCGTATAGCATATAGAAGTAGGTCCGGCCGGGGCCCGACGCCATATACTACGGACAGACCGGTTGGTTACGCGTTGAAACCATTCAACCAATTGCACGCCCTACACAACACCTAGCGGAAGCATTAAAATTAAGTTGCACAATTAAGAACCCTGCCAATAGCATGAATGTCCACTACAAAAACACCCGCAGGAATGTTCCAATACACATAAAACATAAATGGCCTTAAGGCCTTACATAGTTTGCTTGATACAAAAATGTTTTCATACATCGGCTCGCAGGCCGGCCACACATGGTTACAATGAAACACTCAAAATTAGGCCTTCGAGGGCCGGCTCAGCAACTTGGGCTTTAGCCCGCTATTTTCCGCTCGGCTCCACAGCACCTGCAAGCACAAACCACCGCCCAGTGGCAAACAAAAGCAACGGTCAACTATGCTGACCAAATTATAACGATCCCGCCCCCAAAATCGGGGAGGCGATGCTCTTTCCCGGCACTTTATTAGTATAGGCAATTTATTAGTGTAAACACACATCATCACAGGCATAGGCTAGCACGGCCACACACCTCGTGCACAAAGGGCACATTCACGGCAAACCGGCCAACGTCACATCAATTCAAGCCATAGACGTTCCCGTTCCTCCACCGCCCCTTGGACGGCCAACCATATGAGCATTTTGCCTTCTTGGCCTTGGTCATGACAATTTAAGCCATAGACCGCTAAGGCTCTCATCCATGCCAACGGTCCCACCGAACGACATAGATCGGGTACGGTTCCGCCTGACCCGTGCTCATATCGCAGCCGCAATTTAAGCCATATGCGCAGGTCAAGACTCACCGAGTCCCGTTTCCGCCACAACAATCACATAACCCGGTTATGTTCACGTTGGCTCCCCGGCCATCGTGTTGGCAAAACTCGCTTTTGCCCAGTTTTCCGGGTGCATCTTGGAGTTAATCTCCAAGGCTCCCTGTCGCAATCTACCACGTAGAAAACCCGAAAAACACCCAAACACCCGGAGTCTTCCCCGGTTCATATGCAATGCAACATCACCGATCCGGCTCTACTTGTCCGGATAGGCTTCACACACAATGCCTATGTCCGTTTTCGCATACGGACTCTAAAAAGGGAGAATTTACATATCTACCCCAAGGAACACTCCAACTCTTCGCTCACTCGCGAGAGAGGGCTTCCTATGCAAAGGGAAAAAGGGCTTCACATGCCCAAGGATGAGAAATCGTTACCCTTGTGTTTTTCCGCGGCGCCATGAAAAACTATGCGGTTGGAAAGCACCGCAACGGCGTCACCTCCGCGGATCTGAACTCGGATCGCGATTCGGAGCTCCGACGCTCCACCAGCGGCCGGATCTTGGTCTCCAACCCCTCACCTTGCTCTCCACTCTCTCTAGGATTTAGAAAGAGAATGGAAAGAGAGAATGAGGGTTTTGAAACCCTTATCCATGCTAAAACCATCCAGGAGCAGCCCCCCACCGTCGGATCCAAAGCCAAGGAAATGAACGGCCACGATTAGGCCTCAAATTATAAAATCTGGGCCGAACACGGGTTGCAACACGGCCGTGTGCCTGGCCATGTCACCCATTCGCCGTCTCGACCGACTCAAAAACCAGCACACGACATTCGACACGGCCTCCGACACGCCCGTGTCACCTGTGACACGCCCGTGTCGAGACCCGTGTCACGCCCCCCGTATGCAATTGGCCAGCTTTCCCAACTCGAGAAGGACACGGCCTGCGACACGGCACCCGACACGCCCATGTCGAATTTGACACGCCCGTGTCAGGGCCCGTGTCATGGCCCGTGTGCCTGCCTCAGAAAACTGCCCAAAGTGACACGCCCTGGGACACGCCCGTGTCCTAGGCCGTGTGCCTCAACACGACGATCTCCGATCGTCAAAACGTCGACCACATGACCCGTGGCCGAAGACGCCTGTGTCACGCCCGTGACACGCCCGTGTCATGCCCGTGTCACGCCCGTGACACGCCCGTGACACCTGCTCCAAAATTCAGACCGGGCTTAAAACATCACCCGTCCCTCTTTTTAGTTCCGGGGTGTTACAACTCTCTCCCCCTTAAAAGAATTTCGCCCACGAAATTTACTAAAGGAAAACCATAGGAACTTAAAACTTTTAACGGTACCTGGGCGGAATAACTCCGGGTACTCCTCCAGCATGGTTTGCTCCCTTTCCCAAGAGAGCTCCTCCCGACCGCAATTATCCCACCGGACCTTAACCATCCGGATCTCCTTGTTACGGAGCCTCTTGACCTCTGCGTCTTCAATACAAATGGGCTTGACCTTAGTCGTCAACCCTTCGCCCACCGGTACTTGATCCACTGCGATCACTAGCGAAGGCTCTTGCACCGCCTTCCGCAACACAGAGATGTGGAACACATCGTGTAGCCCACTCAACTCCACCGATAGCTTCAAACGGTATGCGGCTTCGCCGACTCGGTCCAGAACCTCAAAAGGTCCAAGGTATCTTGGGCTCAGCTTCTTCAAGCGTCTCACCCGCGAAACCCCCTTGAATGGCTTCACTTTCAAGTATACCCAATCGCCTACCGCAAACTCCACGTTCCGGTGCTTGGCATTGTAATACTTCGCCTGCCTGTCCTGAGCGATCAACAAGCGCTCCCGAATGATCCGCACCAACGAGGTAGCACTCTCCACCTCCTGCTTCTTGTACAACCTTGCCTCACCCGTTTCTAACCAAGACAACGGCGTGCGACATTTTCTACCATATAGGGCCTCAAAGGGCGCCATTTGGATACTCGCTTGGTAGTTATTGTTGTACGCGAACTTTACCAAATACAGGTGGTCCTCCCAATGCTTTCCGAAGTCTAGAACACACATGCAGAGCATGTCCTCCATCGTTCTATTGACTCTCTCGGTCTGCCCATCCGTCTGCGGATGGAAGGCTGTGCTGAACTTCAACTTTGTCCCCAGCATCTGCTGCACCAACCTCCAATCATTGGACGTGAAACGCCCATCATGATCACTCACAATGCTGCGAGGCACACCATGCAGTCTAACTATATTGTCCACATATAGCTTCGCCAACTTCTCCACCGAGTCGTCCTTCCTATGCGGAATGAAATGCGACACCTTAGTTAACCGATCTACCATCACCCAGATGGCGTCGTTCCCCTTATGCGACCTTCGCAACCCATGCACAAAGTCCATAGATATGTCGTCGAACTTCCACTCCGGTATAGGCAAGGACTTCAGAAATCCTCCCGGCTTTTGGCACTCCGCCTTCACCAAGGCGCACGTTTGGCACTTAGCCACAAACAACGCTACGTCTTTCTTAAGCCCCGGCCACCAAAACAGCTTCTTGAGGTCACGGTACATCTTTGTGCTCCCTGGGTAGATCGAGTACTTGGTATGATGAGCCTCGTACATCAACTCCGCCCACTCCCGCTTGGGACGCACAACCGATGATCCTTCCTTAACAACCCATCTTCCACTAAAAACTGGGAATTTGACCCATCCAACGCTGCCTCCATAAGCTCCTTCATGGAGTCATCTAACTCCAATGCCTGCCGAACCCGATCAGCCAGGTCATACTGGACCTCTGTCCAGTTCAACATTGCCTTGGCGCTCGCCTGCTTGTCAACGCAACAGATCTCAAGCTCCTCCAACTCCCGTATCAGCCGCTCATCATGCACCGACAACCAGTTGGCTTGGGCGGGAGCCCTGCGACTCAACGCATCAGCAACTGCATTGCCCTTCCCGGGTACATAATGAATCTTGAAGGTGTAATCCCCCAGGAACTCCATCCACCTTCTCTGCCTCATTTTAAGATCCTTCTGATCCAATAGGTACTTCAGGCTCTTGTGATCGGTATATATATCGACCCTTACGCCGTATAGGTAGTGCCTCCACAACTTAAGTGCAAATATCACGGCCGCCAACTCCAAGTCGTGGACCGGATAGTTCCTTTCATGCACTTTCAGCTGACGCGATCCATAAGCTATGATGCTCCCATGCTGCAACAACACGCAGCCCAAATCACTACCCGAGGCGTCACTATATACCTCGAAGCCCTCGGTCCCACTCGGCGAACTAAGCACTGACGCCGTGGTCAACAGTCTCTTCAGCTCCTCAAACGCTTGCACGCACTCCTGCGTCCACAAGAATCTCTGATCTCTCCTTGTCAACTTCGTGATAGGTAGCGCTATCCGTGAGAAGTTATCTACGAAGCGCCTGTAATATCCGGCAAGCCCGAGAAAACTACGGACTTCCGCGACAGAAGACAACGCAGGCCACTCCCGTATCGCAACGATCTTCGCCAGATCCACCGCTATACCTTCCCCACTAATAATGTGACCAAGGAATGCTACTGAGGGTAGCCAGAACTCGCACTTGGAGAATTTCGCATACAGCTCATTCCTCCTCAAAGTCTCCAACACTAGTTGCAAGTGCTTGAAGTGATCTTCTTCGCACTGCGAGTACACCAATATATCGTCAATGAAGACGATCACAAAGCAATCCAGGAAATCTCGGAACGTCCTGTTCATCAAGTCCATAAACACTGATGGCGCATTCGTCAGTCCAAACGGCATGACCGTGAACTCGAAATGCCCATACCTTGTGCTGAACGCCGTCTTCGGGATATCACATTCCCTTATCCTCAACTGATAGTACCCCGACTTCAAGTCCAACTTAGAATATACCGACGATCCGACTAACTGATCAAACAGATCATCAATCCTCGGGATCGGGTACTTGTTCTTCTCCGTCAGCTTGTTCAACTCTCTGTAGTCGATACACAATGACACACTCCCATCCTTCTTCTTAACGAAGAGGACCGGTGCGCTCCAAGGCGACGAGCTTGGACGTACGTAACCTTGCTCCATCAGCTCCTCTAGCTGAACTTTCATCTCTGCCATCTCCTTAGGCGCCAACCTATACGGAGTACGTGACACCGGTTTGGCCCTCGGTACGAGCTCGATGGTGAAATCAATCTCTCGCTGCGGTGGGGCCCCGGGAAGACTATCCGGGAACACATCGGGGTATTCACAAACCACGGGGATGCTATCCAACGTGGACTTTGGCTCCACAGCCCCCACTATTGCGAAGAACAGCTCTACACCAGCACGAACTGCCTTTACCACTTGAAGAGCAGACATCAGCGTCTTGCTCGACCCCTTGAGTCCCTCGAATGTTGTCCCCAGCCCAACACCCAGCTTGACCTCCTTTCGGTCACAGTCAATCCAAGCTTTCTGCTCTGAAAGCCAATCAATCCCAAAGATAACGTCGAACTCTACTAGCTGCAGCAATGACGCTAGCAAGTCGAACTCTTGGCTCCCAATGTGAACCTTTACGACGCACACTCTGTCCGCAGGCATCGAGCACCCATTCGGTAGCAGCACATCCAACTTGTCCTTCACCATCGAAGAAGGGACTCCGATGCGCGATATAAAATTTTCGGACAAGAACGAGTGTGAAGCTCCTGTATCGAACAGTGCCCGTGCCGGACTATCGCTAATCAAAACAAAGCCTATGCAAACCATATTAGGCAAACAAGCAATAAACAACAGTATCTAAGTTAACTTGCTATAAATTAACTCGTACCTGTCACCACATCCGCTTGTTTAATAGCCTCCTGCTGCCCCAAGTTGTAGACTCTAGGCTGAGTCAGAGCATAGTGGGACGCGGTTGACTCCACCGCCTTACCCTTCTCTTCGTAAGTAGCTCCTTGCTTCCTCTCGGATTTTGGGCGTCCGCTCCAGCAATCGCGGGCAAAGTGCCCCGTCTTTCCAGATGTGAAACAAGCGCCCGGGGTTCGGTTGGTAGTTGCCCCCGAGGCACCTGTAGAAGAAGCTGGACCTGACGTCCTAGTCTTCTTGAAGAATTTTCGATAGCCCGACTTCGACGTAGTCGGCGCTTTGAACTCCGATTTCTTCTCGCCAGATTCCCTCTTAGCTTGCACATTTCTCATGTCCTTCTCCAAGGACCGGGCCGAGTTGACCATGGTTAGGAAACCCTATGCCATGGGCCCTGACAGTAGCAACCTCAGCTCATCTCTTAACCCTTCGTAGAAGCGGTTAGTCTTTCTCTCCTCGTCGGCAAAGGTAGCGCTATCATATCTCCCCAACCGAGTAAACTCGTGGAGGTACTCATCTACAGTGCTATCTCCTTGCACCAACTTTTGGAACTCGTTCTCCAATGCGATCCTCTGCGCTGAGGGGAGGTATCGAGCCATGAACAATCTTGCAAACTCCGCCATAGGAACTTCGTTCAACGGCCTTCCCCTCAACTGGTGTAGCTCAAGGCCTTCCCACCATAACCTTGCGTCCCAATACAAAAGGAACGTCGCTATCGTGGTCTTCTGCCACTCTTCCGTTTCTGTTGCTGTCATCACCCTATTGACTCTTGAGAGCCAATCCTCAGCCTGGGTCGGGGTTCCCGTTCCCGAGAACACCGGTGGGTGGAAGCCCATCACATGCTTCAACTGTCTTTCAGTTGCTCTCCGAGGCAACTCCGGCTCCACCGCCACCTGCTCAACCCTTCTAGGCTCCACCGCTTGGAGCGGCACTTGCTCCTCCGCAGGAGCAGGCTGCTGCACCTGTCTTGCAGGTTGCGCATTAATCATAGCAAAGACAGCTTCTGCCACCAATCTAATGGTCTCGGCAAGCGGAGGTGTTGCAAGCGCTTCACTTGGCGCACTGCTTGCCTCAGAACCTGGCCGTTCTGACGGCCCAGCACCACTTCTGGTCACCTATAAACGTGCAAAACACCGATAAGCGACCAAATACTATTGCAAACAGCAATTATAGGAACACGCAGGTTCCTCAAACATGTGTATTTTCATTCCTAAGTGGACATTCATGGGTTCTTTTCATGTTATAACGATGACGCACACATGTGCTCACCACCCCTTAAAGTGAATTCGCCCACGAATTCATTTAAGTTTGACCGAAACCAGTAGTCTGATACCAATTTGTAACACCCCTATCCGTCGTATAGCATATAACAGTAGGTCCGGCCGGGGCCCGACGCCATATACTACGGACAGATCGGTTGGTTACGCGTTGAAACCATTCAACCAATTGCACGCCCTACACAACACCTAGCGGAAGCATTAAAATTAAGTTGCACAATTAAGAACCCTGCCAACAACATGAATGTCCACTACAAAAACACCCGCAGGAATGTTCCAATACACATAAAACATAAATGGCCTTAAGGCCTTACATAGTTTGCTTGATACAAAAATGTTTTCATACATCGGCTCGCAGGCCGGCCACACATGGTTACAATGAAACACTCAAAATTAGGCCTTCGAGGGCCGGCTCAGCAACTTGGGCTTTAGCCCGCTATTTTTCGCTCGGCTCCGCAGCACCTGCAAGCACAAACCACCGCCCGGTGGCAAACAAAAGCAACGGTCAGCTATGCTGACCAAATTATAACGATCCCGCCCCCAAAATCGGGGCGGCGATGCTCTTTCCCTGCACTTTATTAGTATAGGCAATTTATTAGTGTAAACACACATCATCACAGGCGTAGGCTCGCACGGCCACACACCTCGTGCACACAGGGCACATTCACGGAAAACCGGCCAACTTCACGTCAATTCAAGCCATAGACGTTCCCGTTCCACCACCGCCCCTTGGACGGCCAACCATATGAGCATTTTGCCTTCTTGGCCTTGGTCACGACAATTTAAGCCATAGACCGCCGAAGGCTATCATCCATGCCAACGGTCCCACCGAACGACATAGATCGGGTACGGTTCCGCCTGACCCGTGCTCATATCGCAACGGCAATTTAAGCCATATGCGCAAGTCAAGACTCACCGAGTCCCGTTTCTGCCACAACAATCACATAACCCGGTTATATTCACGTTGGCTCCCCGGCCATCGTGTTGGCAAAACTCGCTTTTGCCTAATTTTCCGGGTGCACCTTTGAGTTAATCTCCAAGGCTCCCTGTCGCAATCTACCACGTAGAAAACCCAAAAAATGCCCAAACACCCGGAGTCTTCCCCTGTTCATATGCAATGCAACATCACCGATCCGGCTCTACTTGTCCGGATAGGCTTCACACACAATGCCTATGTCCGTTTTCGCATACGGACTCTAAACAAGGGGGACTTTACATATCTACCCCAAGGAACACTCCAACTCTTCGCTCACTCGCGAGAGAGGGCTTCCTATGCAAAGGGAAAAAGGGCTTCACATGCCCAAGGATGAGAAATCGTTACCCTTGTGTTCTTCCGCGGCGCCATGAAAAACTATGCGGTTGGAAAAGCACCGCAACGACGTCACCTCCGCGGATCTGGACTCGGATCGCGATTTGGAGCTCCGACGCTCCACCGGCGGCCGGATCTTGGTCTCCAACCCCTCACCTTCATCTCCCCTCTTTCTAAGATTTAGAAAGAGAATGGAAAGAGAGAATGAGGGTTTTGAAACCCTTATCCCGGCTAAAACCATCCAGGAGCAGCCCCCCACCGTCGGATCCAAAGCCAAGGAAATGAACGACCACGATTAGGCCTCAAATTATAAAATCTGGGCCGAACACGGGTTGCAACACGGCCGTATGCCTGGCCGTGCCACCCATTCGCCGTCTCGACCGACTCAAAAACCAGTACACGGCATTCGACACGGCCTCCGACACGCCCGTATCACCTGTGACACGCCCGTGTCGAGACCCGTGTCACGCCCCCCGTGTGCAATCGGCCAGCTTTCCCAACCCGAGAAGGACACGGCCTGCGACACATCACCCGACACGCTCGTGTCGAATTTGACACGCCCGTGTCAGGGCCCGTGTCATGGCCCGTGTGTCTGCCTCAGAAAACTGCCCAAAGTGACATGCCCTGGGACACGCCCGTGTCCCAGGCCGTGTGCCTCAACACGACGTTCTCCGATCGTCAAAACATCGACCACATGACCCGTGGCCGAACACGCCTGTGTCACGCCCGTGACACGCCCGTGTCACGCCCGTGTCACGCCCGTGTCACGCCCGTGACACGCCCGTGACACGCCCGTGACACCTGCTCCAAAATTCAGACTGGGCTTAAAACATCACCCGTCCCTCTTTTGAGTTCCGGGGTGTTACATTAAGAACTGCCGAGATCAACATGAAGAAGGCCAAGCCTGCCAGCCCCATACTGATGGTGCATGAGGGCAAGGGCAAGGCCAAGGGTTCTAAGAAGACGAAGGTGGGACCTAAGTCACATCTTGAGCCATAGTCTTCTGCACTGAAGAAAAAGAAGAGCACGGTGAAGGAAGGGAAATGCCACCACTGTAGCAAGGCTAGTCATTGGAGGAGGAATTGTCCTTCTTACATTGAGGGTCTGCAGAAAATGAAGGGAGGTATGACTTCCGCTTCAAATATTTACGTTATAGAAATAAACCTCTCCGCTCCTTCATCTTGGGTATTGGATACCGGATGTGGTTCACACATTTGTACAAATGTGCAGGAACTGGAAAGGAGAAGATTGCTTAGTAAAGTGGAGGTGGACCTCCGTGTCGGCAATGTAGCAAGAGTTGCTGCTGTAGTCGTAGGGGTTTATCGTCTTTCTTTACCCAGTGGGCTTGTAATAAAATTAGATAATTGTTATTTCGTTCCGGCCATAACTAGAAACATTATATCTATTTCATGCTTGGACATGATTGGATTTTCTTTTATAATTAAGAACAACTGTTTTTCTATATTTAAGAATGATGTTTGTTATGTTGTAGCCCAATTGTTTAATGTTCTTTATGTTTTGAACTTGGACCATCTGATATATAATGTAGAAAATAATAAAAAACTAAGAACAAATGACTCAAACCCTACATATCTATGGCATTGTCGTTTGGGCCATATAAACGAGAAGCAACATGACTCAAGCTGAGCCATAAAGATGGACTTATACTTGAGGATCTCTTTGGTGTTATACATAGTGATGTATGCGGACCCATAAGCTCCATGGCCAGAGGTGGGTATTTCTACTTCGTTACATTTATTGATGATTTCAGTAGATACGGATATGTGTATCTTATGAAGTGCAAATTCGAGACCTTTGAAAAGTTCAATGAGTTCAAGAATGAAGTAGAAAAACAGTTGGGTAAAAGGGTTAAAGCACTCCGATCTGATCGAGATGGCGAATACCTGAGTCATGAGTTCCATGATCATCTAAAAGAGTGTCGTATTGTATCACAGCTCACTCCACCTAGAACACCACAACATAATGGTGTGTATGAGAAGAGAAATCGTACTCTGTTAGACATGGTACGTTCGATGATGAGTCATGCAGACTTGCCTGTTTCTTTTTGGGGTTTTGCTTTAGAGACTGCTGCAATGACACTGAATCGCGCTCCAACGAAAACGGTTCTTTAAGACACCATATGAGATATGGACTGGGAAGCGTCCTAGTATGTCGTTCATTAAAATTTGGGGCTGTGAGGAATACGTGCGACGTAAAATGATTGACAAGCTGGAACCCAAATCGGATAAATGTTATCTGGTGGGATATGCTAAGGAAATGAAAGGGTATTACATTTACCTACCGTCCGAGGGCAAAGTGTTTGTCGCAAGGACTGGCGTCTTCTTAGAGAGAGAATTCTTATCAAGAAAGACTGAAAAGGTAGAACTCGAAGAAGTTCAAGAACCACATGTAATGAATGAACCGGAATTGGAATCTGAGACAGGACTACAAGATGTTGTAGCTAGAGAACCTGATCAAGAAACACAAGTCTTACGTAGATCTGGTAGACCTAGATTTGAACCTGAGAGATATGGATTTCTCATGTCTCAAATAGGTAATGTGTTGCTTATGGATCATGATGATGAACCAGCAACCTACCAAGAGGCTATGAATGGACCGGACTCCGACAAATGGCTTGAGGCTATGAAATCCGAAATGGACTTCATGTATGCAAACCAAGTTTGGAACTTGGTTGAACCACCTGAAGGGGTACGACCCATAGGGTGCAAATGGGTCTTCAAGAAGAAGACCGACATGGATGGGAATGTACAAACATTCAAAGGACGACTGGCGGCTAAGGGTTTCAAGCAAATTCATGGTATTGACTATGATGAAACCTTTTCCCCTGTTGCCATGGTAAAGTCAATAAGTATATTGCTTGCTATTGCTGCGTATTATGACTACGAGATCTGGCAGATGGATGTCAAAACGGCTTTCCTTAATGGAAACCTCCTTGAGGAAGTGTACATGACACAACCCGAGGGTTTTGTATCCCCAAATGAAGCCACTAAAGTATGCAAGCTGAATAGGTCCATTTATGGACTGAAGCAGGCCTCTCGAAGTTGGAATCTTCGTTTTGATGAGAAAATCAAAGAGTTTGGTTTCATCAAGAATGAAGATGAGCCTTGTGTTTACAAGCGAATCAGTGGGAGCATTGTTGTCTTCCTGATATTGTATGTAGATGACATACTGTTGATTGGGAATGACATTCCTACCCTGAAAGTTGTTAAGAACAACCAAGGGAACGGCTTTTCTATGAAGGACTTGTGTGAAGAGACTTATATACTCGGTATTAAGATCTATAGAGATAGATCGAAGAAGTTGCTGGGTTTGACCCAGAGTACATACATTGAGAAGGTGTTGAAGCGGTTCAACATGCTTGGGTCAAAGAAAGTACTTTTACCCATATCTCATGGTGTGAATCTCTCTAAGGACCAGTGTCCAAAATCTTGTGAAGATAAGGACCACATGAAGTTGATTCCATATGCTTCGGCAATTGGATCAATCATGTATGCAATGTTATGTACTCGACCCGATGTCTCTTTTGCTTTGAGCATGACTAGCAGGGATCAGTCAGAACCCGGTGAGTGTCACTGGATTGCAGTCAAGAATATCCTGAAGTATTTGAGAAGGACAAAGGATGTGTTCTTGGTGTATGGTGGAGAGGAAGAACTCGTTGTAAGTGGTTACACGAATGCTAGCTTCCAAACTGATAGGGACGACTCAAAGTCTCAGTCAGGTTTTGTGTTTTGCCTTAATGGAGGAGCTGTGAGCTGGAAGAGTTCTAAGAAAGAGACAGTTGCTGATTCTACAATAGAGGCCGAGTATATCGCTGCAGCTAACGCAGCGAAGGAGGCTGTATGGATTAGGAAATTCATCGGCAAGCTTGATGTAGTTCCTAACATTGTTGGTCCCGTAGTTCTCTACTGTGATAACAATGGTGCAATTGCACAATCTAAGGAACCTAGATCCCATCAGCGCTCCAAGCACATACTTCGGCGGTTCCATCTTATTCGTGAGATTGTCGAATGAGGAGATGTGAACATTTGCAGAGTGCCGACTGAGGAGAATATTGCGGATCCACTAACAAAGCCTCTCGCGCAGAGAAAGCATGATGGTCATACTAGATCAATGGGTATACGATACCTAAATGATCAGCTCTAGTGAGAATCTTGTGGATTGCATGTAAACATATATTCTGTTGGCTGTTTGTTGTTTATTCATATGATGAATTATGTACCGAAATTTAATTTTACAATTAATGGCAAATTCTTTTATTATGATTTCTCTATGCGATAGTTAAATGTTAACATAATAAATACCCTTAGAATGTTCGCTTCCATAGGACATCAAGTACGTGACTTGAATGTGAGAGCCTATGATTTATTTGAAGCTTCATTCTTAAAAGCTCCTTGGTCATTGTATCATCATAGAAGCTAAGGGTGATGATGATACATTAAGACTAGCACGTGCGTTTACTGATGACCAGTTCTCACAGGTCATGATATTGTGATATCAAGTCATCACGTGGGTACTTGTTAATGAACAAGTTGTACTGGACAGACCCAACCTGAGACTACTTTGTGGATTGTTATCTAAACGTGTCACGAGTAGGTCTCAATTGACAATGGTGTTGTGATCCTTTGACCTGAAGTCGCAACATTCATCAAGTGAGGAAGAGCATGCTTTGATGCCATCTAAAGTCTTCCTTGAGAAAGGTTGATGATAAGGGTGGTTGTTGGGCACGTTATGAATCATTTGGGTGTTTGTGTGTGAGTAGATATGGGATTTGTCCTCCTATATGATAGGAGTTGCATCCATGGGCCCCTTGATGGAACTGGACTGAAAAATGCATGGCCATGCTTGGTTGAGTCAATATGTGATTTTGGACTCACCATTCTCTGGAAGTCCGTTCTAGATCAAGAAACTTGGATAGAGCTATTATAAGGGTGACATGGTCCATGCCTCTAGTTCTTTCCGGATGTAAGGTACAAAGGGACAAAGACAACGCTGGAACATTGTTCATAAAGGCTTATGAGTTATGAACTCTTATTGCTTGGATAGCAATGATGCATTGCTAGATGCCGCTCATTGTTTGTGAGGTTTTTGGTTTGATACTTTCAAGATCAAGTGGGAGACTGTTGGAGTTACCATGGTCATCTAGAAGTGGTCAAACATATAATCTCACTGCCAACGCGATATGAGCCTGCAGGGTCACACAAAAGAGCATGTGGAGAAGTTGTAAGATTGACTATGTTGGTAAGGGTTACCAATCACCATACAGAATAGGGGCCAGACAAACGTTGCCAAGGAGATTCGTCGAGAATCGTCGAGTATGACTCGCCGACTCTCGACGAGTTTGTCGAGAATCATTCGTCGCGAATGATTCGTCGAGAATCGTCGAGTATGACTCGCCGACTCTCGACGAGTTCGTCGAGAATCATTCGTCGTGAATGATTCGTCGAGAATCGTCGAGTATGACTCGCCGACTCTCGACGAATTCGTCGAGAATCGAATTGTTGTATTCCCAGCGATTGGTGATACTCGACGATTCCATCCTCGATTCTCGACGATTCTGCAGAGGATTCTCGTCGATTCTGTCTGCTGATTCTCGCCGAATCTGGATCGGATTCTCGCCGAATCTGGATCGGATTCTCGCCGAACCTGTAGCTCATTCTCGGCGAATGATTCTGAAACCCTATGCTGTGTGGTCTGCGGATAGCGATTCTCTTTGGTCTGTTTATACCTTTGGTATAAATAAGGACTTGGGGTTTTGGGATGAAGTAGTGTGCGTTCTCCTGCGGCCGAATCGAACCCGACGGAACCGTTCCGCCGTTCTGCCGATCCGCCGATTCCCGAACCCCGCCGGACGGAAGCGTTCCGCCGCCTCGCTCATTCCGCCGACCTCCTCTCCGGCGATAGTCGCCGGTGTTGCTATTCCTGGCGCGGACCTAGCAGTCCGTGGAAGTGCAAGGTGCAGTTGATCTCCTTCCCGACCCTTCGTGCGACGAAGCTCGGTGTTCTACCGCTCGTGTGGATTTCTGCAGAGACGTAGACACTATTCTACGTGGAACTCGCCTCCGACAAGGACTCAAAGCTTGGAGCATCTCTGTTGAGTTTTGACTCAACACCAGAAAGGTAACTTTGACCTTGTTATTTCTTAACTTCTTGATTCAATATTCATGGCCCGATCCCAAATCTCTTTTGGGTTGTTCTCGATTTTATTACTTCCGCTGCGTGCACAAGTGTTGTGCCACCCTCCTAGAAAAACCCAACATTTCGCAACCTTATGATTCTCCTCGACACCGCCGGCCTCACGTTTTTTCTACAGCAGCCATGTAAGCTTCTGTTTCCTGAGGTTGAAGAGTTCTACAATAATATAAAGGTCAAGAGACATGGGACAGTTCTCAAGTCCAAAGTGAAAGGAATCAAAATCAAACTAAACAAAACCTCTGTCTCTACTCTTCTTCGACTGCCAGTCATTGATAAAGAAGATGACCTAGGTCCTGAAGACTCTGACAGGACTTGTCTGTTTTGTGGTGTTTCTTTAGAAGCTCTCACCATCAAAAGATTAGAACTGAATCAAGAAGGAAAGCTCTTGGTGGATATCATTGGAAAGATACTTCTCTGCATGACAAATTCTTTCAGGGATATTTCATTCAGCCTCTTTGACATCATGCAAGCCATTGTATGTAGGAAAAGGTATCATTTTGGAATGTTAATTCTGGATAAGATCAAGGACAGCATAAAGGCTCCAAGTTATGATAGGATTATTTCTCTTCTCCTACATGAGATTAATCCTGAGGTATTCACCTTCTCCAAAGGTACCATTATCCATCACATGAAGAAAGTCTCCATATCCTCTATCCATAGATGGGAGCTGAAGCTTCAAAACCCAGTCCAAGCTGCTAAAGCTCATGAGCAGGCTGCTTCTAAAGTGACTTCTGCTTCTGAGGAAAGGACTCCATCTCCCTCTGTCCACAATGTTGCTAGCACATCTGGTGCATCAATTGAGCGGGAGCCTACCTCCTCTATCCTGAAAGACAAGGTACCCTCTCCTCCTGCTCATTCAGATCAGCAGCTCAAAATTTCTACTCCACCACCAGATACCTCTATACCTCCATCCACCTCAGAGGACATTCTATCAGATTCTCAAGTTCTATAAACTATACTCTCTACATATGAAGATAGAGACAAAATGATTGAGGAACTCAGGTCAGATGAGCCTCTGCCTCCACTCCAAAAAGACATTGCTGAAGAGCCAGTCAAGGAAGACACACCAGCAAAATCACCATCTCCATCACCTGTGCATTCTCCAAAGTCACCTACTGCTCACTCTCCAGCTGCTGAGCAAGACCAATAAGAGACCATTCTACTTTCAGATGAGGATAAAGAATTTCCAGAACCTATAGAAGCTCCTTTGAGAAACTTGGACTTCTCCCTTCCCTCCTTCACTAATGAGGAAGGAGATGGGCTGATTCATACTACAAGAGTTCAAAGCTCAGTAGTATTGAAGAAATTGCTCCATGGACAACCCCTCTTCCTCACGCTCGTGTTCCTCCTGGTGCTACTACTACTGCATCAGATACACCAGCTTTTTTAGATATTCTTGGTAAGATTGAGCACATGTTGCTAGAATAGAGAAAATACTTTGATGCTTCTTTGAAATCAGTTAAAGACAAGGTCTCTGCTCTAGAGACAGAAATGAGTAGAGGATTTGCTGAGATACATCACAATACTGATCAGCTGAAACACCTTTTCAGAATAGGTGGCAAGGCCTTGTACCACACTATTACTAGTGTTGGTGAGGTCATGAACCAATCTATCATACTGGCAAACAATCAAATTGAACTTGAAAAGAAAGCCCAAGAGCATGTCATGAAAATATGTGAAGAAGTGGGCACCTTCAAGGATGACACTATAGAGAAACTTTGTGTAGAATTCAGAAAGGGGGAGAAGTTAGTGAAAGAACAAGTTGAAAAATATGACAATAATGTCCAGACCCTCTGGACTGAGAAAATAAAGGAAATTAATAAAGATGTGCTATCTCAGATACAGTTAGTAAAAATCTATACTTATGATACTACTGTTTGGATGCATAATAAAATTTTCCCAGAATTTCAGGCTGATTTAAATATCATTCCTCACCATCTAAATCCACTTACTGAAGGCCAGCCAGCTCCAGCTCAGATGACAGCTCAAATGCCAACCTTCTCTCTCAGGCCTGATGATAAAACTCAACCTCCAGAATCCTATTCTCAGGTATGGGAATCTAACATTCCTAAAGACTTACCAGAAATTCAGATCCCCAAAAGAAGTAAATATGGAGAGGGTCCCTCTGCTAGTAGATCCATTCCAAATCATGAGGCAGAAAAGGGGAAAGCTTCAGAGTTTGTAGAGATCTGGTCCCCAACATCTAAGTCCCTCATTCTAGAAACTCTCAAGCTTATCATGAACTACAATGAGAATAGGAATGATCATTACAGCCCCAAGCCCTTCAGCTACCAAAGAACATAACAAGAGAAGAAGGACAAGCAGCACCATTAAGTTTAAGCATAGAGAATTATGAGAGTGTGGATATGATCGGTGTAGAAATGATATTTTGGACATTCTTATTTATATAATTTTTAATTCTGATCATATGCTCTTTGATTTTAATCCTTATGCTTATTGCACTGCTTTCTCTATTGCACATCTACTTCTTTATATGTCTAAACAATTCACCTTAGTGTAAAGGGTTTTGACTTCAACAAATAGGGGGAGATTGTTGGGTATTGTATCCACAAGAACCAAGATTTAGTGAAGTCACCCTTGAACTAAGATGAATTAAGTTGTATTTGATGTCTTGCTTGAGTTATGTGTTTGCAAGACTATATTGCCAAGTATAGACCAATGTCAGTCTACAATGGGTCACCAAACACAGGACCATACAATGTAATCCCTCATTGTGTGATCCATGGCGTTGACTCATGTGTAGCCTCTCTATTGGGATACACTTCATGTTTCAAGCACTAGGATTGATTGGAGAAAGAAATGTTACTGAGTTTATTGAAGAAGAGAAAATTTTGTTGAAGAAATATTTTCTAAGTCTTTCACTCGAGTAGTATTTTATATACTCGAGTTGAATACTTAGTTTATACTTGAGTAAGTTTATTTGTACTCGAGTAAGGGAATGGCTCTCGAGTATCCTGAATATAGCTCTCGAGTAGCCAAGACAATCACTCGAGTAGATCTTCTCTTACTCTCGAGTTAACAGAATTCCCTCTCTGATAATTTTTCTAAGTCATTTACTCAAGTAGTCATATTAGTACTCGAGTAGTTTAGCCCTTTGTCTCGAGTTACAGAAGACAGGAATTCATGTTGTTTTACTTCACTCGAGTAGTCAAGATCATATACTTGAGTAGTCTATCTACTACTCGAGTAGTCCAGGTTTAATACTTGAGTGATAAGTTTTTCATCTCTCTGAAATTATTCCAAGTCTTTGACTCGAGTATTCCTTCTACCTCTCGAGTAGGTAATTTCTATTCTCTCGAGTAATACTTCTTGTACTCGAGTAGTTCAACTCCACGTCTCGAGTAACTATATTAGCACTCGAGTAAGTCTTTGTGTACTCGAGTAGTTACTCATTATTTCTGGATTTTCTCCAAGTCATCTACTCGAGTAGTCATATTCTACTCTCTCGAGTAATCTCATTAAGTACTCGAGTAGGTAATAGTTTACTGAAGTAAATCAGTCAATCTTTTCAGAAAACTTGCTAAGTCCATATTTGACGAAAATTTCAAATGCCTTGACGTGATTGGTACACGTGTACGTCTTTAAGACTAAATATTACCGTTAGGGAAATTTTATATAAGTTCTTGTCATTTCGACTAACCCTAATAACAACAAGTGCTGTCAAGATATATTCTAAGAATTTTCTGAATCTTATTTTTCTCTATCCAAAAACGGAAGCCGCCGCCGCCGATATTCTTCATGCAATCGCTAGGGCTTTCGATCCAAGAGATTCAAATCAAGATTGACTTTCAGATCGAGATGCTTTTTCATTCCTCATCATCTCTCGGATCTTGTGAAGTCAAAGAAATTTTCAGATCCAGAATTTTCCGACATTCTTCTTCAACCTTTCTTATAGAGCTGCAAAGATCAAAGGAGACGACTTAGGGCAATAGATTCCAGATCTGAGATTTACTGTTTGTATTTTCATATTCTCTCAATTTATTTGTTGTAGGAGATTTCTCTCCGAGTGTAGGAGCTCTTTTGTCTCCGAGTTGTAGGAAGTTTTATCTTCCGAGTGTAGATCCGTGTTGTGGATCGAGATTGTAGGAACTTTGTTCCGAGGCGTAGGATTGGTTTTCAATCCGAGATAGTGGAGTAGCCAAGTTTAGTGCTTTACTAGATCGGTGAGGGAAAGTGGATGTACCCAAGGTTGGGGAACCACTATAAATCTTTTGTCATCTTTGATTGCTTGGTTGATAATTATGTGCATAGATCTCTAAATTTTTATTCCGCAAAAAGACGCACAACTCACCTATTCATCCCCCTCTAGGTGATTTAGGTAGACAACTCAACACTTTCATGATCTTCAAGATGGAAACAGTCCTACAAGTGAGGGGGAGAATCTTCTGAATCAGGTGATGAAAGAATTCTTTGGTGAGGGGGAGAACCTCCAAATGGTGGAAGAGGAAATCCAGCTTCCTCTAGAGTCAAATCTACGTCCTAAGGATGTAGATATGGATGATACTACAGATTTGAATGTCCATGTGGACAGTACAACATTTGAGGGGGAGATTCATACTGAACTCCCTACTCAAGACAAGAGTATGGCATTGACTCCTCTGCATAAGAGAAAGAACATAGTGTTCCTGAAGTTCATGAGGAAGCTCACTCCTCAGAGTAAAGAATGGTAGATTCTGATGAAAGGCCGCATGTAAGGGATAGAGCTGAAGTAGAATGTGCACAAGACCTTCTACAAGTACAGATGCAATGTTACCTCTGTTCCTAGCCCAGCTAAAAGGGCTGCTAGATGATCAGATGAGATTTTTGGAAAACTTTGTTGATGACTCAATAAAGACTCTCAAAAATGTGTTGATAACTGAGATCAAATCTATAAGATTTGAGGTGAATTTGCTGAAAGCTGAGACAGTCAAATTTTTTACAAGAGCAGTACCTGTTGTTGACTATACTCTAGACAAGTTGGATGAGTTAGGCAACATTACAAATACTATAATAAAAAATCAAAACATTGTTATTGGGAATATGCATGCTATTCATAATGTAGACAAGGTACTGCTAGAAAAACACAGGACTGTCATTATCACCAAGATAGATGCTTGCACAACACTTCTGGATGAACACATGTTGCAAGTAAATAATCAAGTTACAACAGGAGTCAAATATCTTGAATCTGAAAGAGGTAAGGCCAGTACCTCCCTAGACAAAGGAAATTTGTGAAGAAGTCAAAAAGGGAGAGAAGGAGACAATAAGAAAAAACACTGAAAATGTTGTCTGTGCAACCAATGTTATAAGAGGATGATTTGGTATAGATCCAATTTCCTATGATAACATCCCTATGTTCCCTATTCAATTTAAAAAGGCACTAAAACAGGGGAAGATGGCTTAGCAAGATGATCAGCATCAGTATGATAGCCAGTACCAGTATGATCAGGGTGGAGAACAAGCTGTTGCTCAGTATACTAGAGAAGGTACACAGTGCGGTGAATCATCAATAGCAATTGATATTCCTTTATTCAGCCCACTGCTGAATAGAGTTTGAGAGACAAAGGTAAGTCTGCTGCTAAAGATGAGTAAGAGGTCAGATTGAGCAAGAAAAGATATAAAGAGTAGATGGAAGCCAGGCCTGACTTTGAACAATGGAGTCCACAATCCAGGACTATAGTTTTGTCAGCCTCAGACCAAATCAAGTCAAAGAACACAGATAGAGGAAAGCTATACAGCTCACCAGAATGGGCAAAGATGGAAAAATCTGAAGATGACAGAAGACAATTCAGAAGGGATAAGAAGGCATGCAAATTGCTTCTAGATATTGTGGAACCTACAAAGTATATTCCAAAGCCTTATAGTTATTTCCAAAGGCAGAGAGACAAGAAGTCAGAAGCTACAGCTGAGAAGACTTCCAAGAATCCTAGGAGTAGTGGCATAGTTATAAGAGAACCTGAAATAACAAAGTATTTCTTGTTCATCTTAAGGGCTGAAGGATGTGTTATTTTTGTTTTATGCACATTAAAAAAAAATATCCTTCTGTTAATGAATATCATTCTAATTAAATGTGTGTTCATTATTTCTGTGTTATACAATGTTGTATATGTCATATTTATGCTGCATATATGTATGGATCCATATCATTGTCTTAGATTTTTGACTTCTTCAAATTAGGGGAGATTGTTGAGTCCTTTGATCCTAATATCCCAGATTTCAAGAAGGCCTACAATATAATGGTATATATATGTGTAATCTAACAGTTTGCACAAGTTCTATATATGCAGGATGTTCTTTGAACAATGATTAGACAGGTTGTCTTAGTGACTGTGACAGGTGGACTCAAGGCAGGATATTGGAAAGATAGAAATCTATCTAAGTCCACAGGCGTTTAGTGAAGGTGGTTCACTCAATTCCAAAATGCTAAAAGCTTTGAGTAAAGCATCGACAGTCAAAGCCTAACTATTTCCAAGGCAGAATTTTGGTTAAGTCTACAAGCATTGAGTGAAGGCAGTTCACTCAATGCCATATAACAAGAGGCGTCGAGTAAAGCTCAGACAGTCAAACTTCAGCATGGGTAAGGAAGGAATCTGGTTAAGTCCAGAAGCATTAAGTGAAGCCAGTTCACTCAATGCCAAGCTCAGAAAGCGTCGATAGAACAAGATTCAGTCAAAGCCTCGGTAGATGTAGACAAAAAATCTGTCTAAGTACAAATGCGTTGAGTGAGGACAGTTCACTCAATGCCAACTCAATAGAGAAATTAGCTAAGTATAGAAGCGTTAAGTGAAGGTAGTTCACTCAATGCCTCATCAAAATGACAAAAAAGTAAAGTATCTATTGAGTGATGAAGACTCACTCAACGAACTCAACGACTATCAACAACAAGTTTGTCTAAGGATAAAAGCATTGTGTAAAGGTCATTCACTCAACGCTTCCTCAACAAAAATAGCGGCTAAGTCCAAATACATTGAGTGATGAAGGTTCGCTCAACGCCTACTCAGTTAAGAGATGCAAAGTCTATATTCGTTGAGTATTGTCAGCACACTCAATGCCTGGTGTTGCATAATATTTTGCTAAGTGTTTTGGCACTGAGCGAAATAACTTCACTCAACGCCTATACTAAATTTCTTGAATTGGCTAAGTTCACAGATGCTAACGTCAGCAAAATTAAAAATCATTGAAGGAAGTCTACAGTACGCGACAAACGACACTACATGCCTTTGTACTGCATTTAATGCAAAAGCAAGATTGCAGCTACAAAATCCAAGTAGGCCCATGGCTCAAAGATCCGTTGGACGGCATAAGATAATACAAGAATTCTGATTAGAAGGAAGAAGATAACTTTTTGATCGAGTTTCGAAAAAGCTCTCGAATTCATCTTCTTCCTCCTGACATTGTTGTAGAGTTGGAAGAACAAGTTCAAACTTCTGATATAAGAGTTCAAGAAGATAGATGTTGTCATTTTGAACTACAACAGCTAGTTCAGAGAAGCATCTCTAAGAAAGAAGAAGCAGCAAAGAAAAACCCTAACTGCATTTACTTCACAGTTCTAGCTAATAATTTTTGAAGAACATTTTTTGGAAGCTGTGAAGAAGAAAACTGAACTAAGTTTTCTAGGGACAGAAGGAAGAAGGCATAGAGAATATTTCTCTGGGGTTAGATCATCATCAACAAACCCTTCATCAAGCAGGATCTTAACAGATCTGAATGTAAGCCTATTTTATAAAGGCTGAGTGTAGGATCTTTTGTAGATCTGAGGTAGGATCCCTGTGTGGATCTGAGGTAGGGCCTGTGTGCCTGAGTTGTAGGACTTGTGCCTAAGTCTGAGATAGAATCCAAGCTTTGATCTAAGTGGTAGGGTTGTTGGCCTAATGTAGGGGAGTCATTCTCTCTGAGTGGTAGGGCTATACTCCTATCCTGAGTTGTAGGACTTAAGGATAAGTCTGAGATAGGTGGTCTGTGGATCACTGAGCAGTAAGTGCTTTGCTGGCTCTGAGTGGTAGGGCTTTATGCCTGAGGTAAGTCTTGAAGGAGACTGAGAGATCCTGAGGGATCTGTGTTGTAAGCTCTTTGGAGCCGAGTTTTTAGAAGTACCTTATCTAACACATTGTTAGAAAGGAATTAAATCTAAAAGGTAAGTTCCTGGCTGATGTGATTGGAAAGGCTTTGGTGTGGACTATCTAAACAAACCACTATAAATCTTGTGTATGTTGTTGTTGATTGTCTTGAAAGCTAAATAAAACTAAATCACAACACACCCAAAATAGGATAAACATAAAAAGGGAAAAAAACATATTCACCCCCCCCCCTCTAGGTGTTTAGCTATCCTTGAAACTAAAAACTTTCACCATCCTTTTTATATGATGAATCTTAGTTCCTAACCTTGTGTTAAGGATCCCAAGAAAATTTTTTAGCAGAAACAGAGACAGTATTCTAACCTAGTTGGTTTCATCAATACACTCCACCATCCCATCAAACAGTACTCTTCCCCAATCAGTCCTTTTGGAGAGTATAATCTGTGTCAGCAACTCAAACATTTTCTTTGAAATCTTGTTGTATGAGCTTAACTTGCACAACAAAGCCTTTCCAATCACATCAGCCAGGAACTTACCTTTTAGATTTAATTCCTTCCTAAGAATTGATCTAGTGGTGTGTTTAGATAGTCCACACCACTACAGTGCTAATTTGAAATAAGTCTAATCCAGTTTCTCTTCCTCATCTGACTCTGAGTACTTAGGGAGTTGCAATGCCTTTCTTAGTCTTCTAGGAGTGATCGTAATCTTGTGGACACTTACTAAGGTCTTGATCTTACTGGTGGGTTTGTCGACCTTTGCATTGGTGTACAACTCAAGTTCTTCTTGTTTCCACAGCAGGCAATGCTCAAACAGGACATACTCTAGGTCAACGACCTAGAGCAAATGGAGAACGATCTTAACCTTTTTAGACATATCTTTGAAGCCATTGCGAACCATGAAAGTGAAGGGATAGATACTACTCTAGAGGGGGGGTGAATAGAGTTATCAAATTTTGCACAGACAAAACTTAATATTCTACCCAACTCCCTTGGAGTGAAGTGCGGAATGAAAAGATTATAGATATTGATTTAACCTTAAAGCCTAACACAAGTGATGTGTACAAACACAAGCTAACTGTAATTACAGTTAAGCTTGGAAAAACCTAATCAGCAACTAGCAACCTAGTTATATCTAATCACAGCCACAATGCAGGAATTAAACAGTGGAATCCAGACGACACAAGGAAATTTATAGTGGTTCCCCAAACAACTTGGGTACGTCCACTCTTCTACCCACACGGTAGGAATCCACTCAGGTTTTTGATCAGGTGCCCTGCCACCAACAGGATCTGTTTCAGGTAGATCCAGAAACCCTTTAGACTTTTGATCAGGTGTCTAAAAACCAAGCACAGGTTTTTGATCAGGTGCCCTGCCACCAAGGGATACTTTTGAAGGGAGTAATAACCCTGTACAGGAGGGGGAAGAAGGTTAAGATGTCTTCTCTATTTTACAATAGATTAGAGAAGCACAAAAACTTGCACTGAGCTAGAATGCTCTAAAGAATCAAGGCTCCCCCTGGCTCAAGAATGTCCAGGTGAAGTCTTGCTTCAGTGCAGAGAAACTCTTCAGAAAGTTCTGAAGGAAAGAGCTACAGGAAGAAAGTAAATAATAAAATCAAAGTTCTTCAAGCAGCTATCTTCTTCTTCTTCTTCTTCAAAGGAACTCTGAGTTGAACTTCCTGAAAGCAGGAGAACTCAGGTGAAGAAGAGATGAAGATCTTAACACTTCTCAGTTAGATGGAGATTGCTGAGAGCAGGAAGCTTGAGCTTGATGAAGGCTTGAGAATGAACAACTGGTTAGCTATTAGCTTCTGTTAACTAGCTTGAATCCTTCTTCAAAGGGTTCTTTATATAATCATCAGCAAGCAACGGCTCTCTTCCATTTGAATTATTTGTCTTCTTCTAAGCCTTGAGACCTGGGCTGTAAATATCAAGAAGACAGAAATATCTCTGCAGCAAAACATTCTATAAAGGGAATAAATCACTTTCTAAGAAGCTGCAGGCTTAAATCAGATAACAGAAGGACTAAATAAAGTCACATCAGAAATAATCTCTTTATAGCAAAAGAAGACTTTTCAGTCTAACGGCTATAAAGGGCTGACAATAGATAAAGTAAATTAAAATGACAGCTAATAAGACAAACAACTTTATCTTAAAAAGATTTGAACTCAGGCAAAAGAGATGGAGCAAATATTGCCTGGTTATATTATCATACAGCTTAAAATACTGTGCCAGAAAATGTATTAATTAATTAAATATAATAAATAAATACAAAATACAAGGGCAGACAGAAAACGTCGAACGACCTTCGAAGATCGTCGAACGACGCACGGAGATCGTCGAACTAACGGGCAGATAGTCGAACGATCCAGATAGTCGACCTATCGAAGAAGATAGTCGAGCTACCCCGGCAGATAGTCGAACTATCAGAACAGATAGTCGAACTATCAGATAGTCGATCTATCAAGGACAGATAGTCGAACTATCAAGCGTACAGAGATAGTCGACCTATCAAGCAGATAGTCGACCTACCTCAGAAAACAGATAGTCGATCTATTAGAAGATAGTCGAACTATCAGAACAAACCAGATAGTCGATCTATCAGCAGATAGTCGAACTATCAGATAGTCGACCTATCAGGACAGATAGTCGAACTATCAAAGGCAGCAGATAGTCGAACTATCAAAAGATAGTCGAACTATCAAGACGAAACAGATAGTCGATCTATCAACAGATAGTCGAACTATCAAGACGGAACAGATAGTCGACCTATCAACAGATAGTCGAACTATCAAGGCGGAACAGATAGTCGACCTATCAACAGATAGTCGAACTATCAACGTAGACAAAGCGTCGACCAACTGATAGACGATCGTCGATCAGCCGATAGACGATAGTCGAGCGGCGTTCGACTATCGTCGAACGAAAAACCTACTTAACCAAATTCTCAATTTGGAAAAGCGAGGACCCTACAGCTAGACTCCTAACCATTGACCATAAGTTTTTCTTGGGTCAAGGGGCACAAAGGAGAGGACTAAACTCAAATCAAAACTAGGGTACCAACAATCTCCCCCTATTTGAGTTAAGTCTCTCAAAATCTAAAACAGCTAGCAATAAAACACTAAAAATAAATTCAGCAAATAGTTAGCAATAAACTGGCAGATAATCAATCAGATAGACAAATATAGCACAGCAGTTAATTAAACTTTTAAGAATCTTTAGAGTCTGGTAAAGGATCAGAAGAACTAGAAACAAAAGAAATTTTTCTTCGAGGGTCATCTGATTCTTTCTTTGACATTTTTAGGTCTTGCGCACCAATGATCTTCAGCTCTGTAGCCCTGGGAACAACAGCTTCAGGGTGCTTTTCCATGTACTTTGACGGATCAAAAATCTCAGGATTTACCTGGAACTTTTCAAATTCTTTCTTTCTGTAAGCTGACATGGTAGTAAAACCAGTTGTATCTTTTCCTTCTGCTCTAGCTTTTCTTATCTGAGCTGCTCCTACAAGTTCTTGAAAGCGAGCCATCCTAAAGTTAGGATCGAGCTCAGGATTTTCATACACGGGCTCAGGAGAAGCAGCATCAGCTATTTTATCTAGATAAGACATTAGAGAATACTTAGTAGAGAGGTTCTTGCTAGATATCTTAACACAAAGTAAACTATTTACCTTTCGAAATACTTTTCTCAGACTGTACTGGAGTTGGAGATGTAATTCTCTTCTTTGGAGAAGGAGGTGGGGAAAAGGTTGGTCTATGAACCACAGTCTCCTTCATTTGTCTTTGAGAACCATAAAATGATTTGCCTTGAGAGCTTTGATAACCTTGTCTTGGTTGGGGCTGAACAGACGCAGATCTTGCAGAAGAGGCACCAGGATTGGCTGATAGGTTCCCAGAGGCTCCTGCACCAGGAGGTGGAGGAGGACCTCTGGGAGTCCATCTTGAGACAGGAGTATCATACCTCTTGGTTCTTTTTCTTTCTTTTTGCTGATTCTTCGAAAACCACATCCAATGCTGAAAATCCTTGGATTTAGGGTCAATGCCCTTCAAAATGTAATATGGAATATCATTATCCTTACTGGGAGGTGGAGGAGGAGCAGCTTTTCTTTTCTTTGCAGCAGATTTCTTTTTCTTTGACTTCTCAGACATATCAGAATCATCATCGTCAGACTGAGATGAGGGAGGATTTTCATAAGGATCATAGGCTTCTGAAACAGCCTTTTCTTTAAGCTTTGAAGCAGATTTCTCCCTTTCCTCTTCCATGGCATCCAGAGCCAGAAGGGAGTCTAAATCCAACCCTGGAGAGTCATCCCAGATGGTTGACTTTTCAATTTGCAAATCTTTCTCTTTCTCTTTTAAAGATTGAACTCTTAAATCCCAAGCTGCTCTTGCTTGAGCTTCTTCCAAACTCAGAACAGAGTCAACTTTGACTTCCTCTTTCTCAGACTCATCTTCTTTATTATCTAAGAAGGATTCCAATTCAAGGTCTACTTGAGTATCAGAAACACTTGGGTCAGCTTCAACAACAACTGCTATGATCTGAGCAGTTAAATCTTCTTTAATAATATCTGTAAAATTATGAATACATATCTGCTAAATAAGCTTGAATCATTCCTTCAAGGTATTCACAAACTATCAAATTAATCGACTCATCAACAAAACGAATGAAAGAGTTACCTTCATACTTAACCATCTCCCATGATTCATTCAGATAAGAAGTTATAATTCCTTCCAGGAATCTAGCAATCATAGGAGTGGTAAGATCTTCTAAGCAGACTTTAACTGCAATCTCAGATAGCAGGATTTCATCTGCTATATCCTTATCAGACAGAACTGGAACTATAACTTTCTCAGCAGGAGCTGTTTCTTCCTGGGCTGGAGCTATCTCTTTCTCAGCTGGATCTATCTCTTTCTCAGCTGGATCTATCTCTTCCTGGGCAGACATGACTGAATCTTTTAAAGCTGGAGGAGAGGCAGGATGATCTGAGGCATCTTCATTGAACATCTCCCCCTGCCTGATTTCAGTGGATACTGAAACCAGGCCCCTAGAGGAAGATGGCTCAGCTGATTTTGAAAGGGATTTGATGGAGGCAGATAAGAGATCAATGGAGGCAGCAAGGGGAGCGATTGCCTCTTCAATCATGGTTTTGATTGAGGGGGTAATCAGCTCCACAATGCGGGAGATAAGCTCAGGAGAGATCTCAATGGATGAAGGATGTGAGGTGGATGGAGCTGCAGCAGATATGGTAGTGGTTCTGGGATGAGAAATGGTGTGGACAGGGGATCGAGCAGGAGATGGAGCAGGTGATGGAGCAGGAGAGTTAATTGGGGAATGAATTGGAGATACAGGAGGAGTAAGAATTCTCTCTGATCCTAACAAATCAAAGCTAGGAGCAGATATCCTAGCCAGATGAGCAGGTAGAGGAGAGGCTGGAGGAGACAGAGGAACAACCGTAGTTGTTTCAGGAGCAGCAGAGGAAGAAGGTCGTACCTCAGCAGAAGTTGATGGTACTTCAACTGAGGCAGACGGCAATGCAGAGGAGGAGGAAGGAAGAGCTGAGCCAGCTTCAACAGGTTGAGGAGCGACTGATACAGTCCTTGTGTCCTCAAATGTTGCTGGAGCAGATTTCACAAACGTCCTCTTCCAAAAAGAGAACAAGTGGGGATCCATCTTCTTGCTGGCGTTGATTGTTGTTGCAGTTGAACTTAGCAGCTGGGGGTATTTCTCTTTAAGGAAGATTCCAATGACCCTTCCTAGGGTGACTTCCTTCTTACCAGTCTTTTTCCTGATTAAATCAAACAAAACAGCTGCCCAATCTATCCTTTTTCGATTAACAATTGCACACATGAGTGCGAATTGCTGCCTTGTTATATTGTCGTGAGCAGAGTGCTTACCCAGGAGCACTTTTCCTACTACCTCAGCGAGGAACTTGATCTTGAAGGGGAAGTTTACTTTGAGCAGCTTGGTGGGAATGCCCTCAGCATGTCCCAGCTCAACCAGCATTCTTCCAAATTCCTGAGCATCTTGCTCATAATCCTCATCACCAATAACTAATCCAAAAACATCAGATAAGACGGCCGGAGTCAGGATAACTTCTTCTCCGCCTATGGTACCAGTCATCGATTCGTCTGTGGAAGACGACGTGAAAGCCCATTCTTTGATTTCTGGAATGTTGATCTTAATCCTTTCAGACATCAGCTTCTCTAAACCCTGATCCCTGCAGAGCTGGAGAACTTCCACGATTCCGGCATCGCAGCTACTGAATGCTTCGAAATCCACACTGAATCCTGCATCAAACTTCACGACGGCTAGAACAGCTGGGGAAACCGCCATGGATTCGCCGGAGAGGGCTCGAGAAAACTGCAGAGAACGAAGAAGATGAAGCTCCCGGAAATCGCAAGCGGGAAAGCAGAATGCGAAAGGGCACGCTCTGTCGACGATAAAACAAAAGATCTTTTAACCTAGGTCGACTATCGGCTTTATATTGGACCGGAAATAGTCGATCTATTAAAAAGATACTTGACCCGATAGTCGAACGGCCGTTCGACGATCGGCTCAGAAGCAGAGTAGTCGAACCATCGTTCGGCTATTTCTGGCTTCACACGCAGCTAGCTGTCGTCGTTCAGATATCGACGATGAGCTCAACCTGTTCGACGATGGTCGAACGTCGATCGACGATCTTCAAACAGATAAGTTATCATTAACCAGAGGTCGATGATAGGCTCAATCCGTTCGACGATCTTCGATCATCGTTCGACGATCTTCAAGCAGATTTCAACAAAGGCAGATATAGTCACACTTAGTCTCGTCCATTAATCATGCCTAGTTGAACTAAAAAGAACAGATGCTTCTGTTCATCTAAAGGCTTGGTGAATATATCACCTCTCTGAAACTCAGTGGATATGAACTCAAGACAGATCTTGTTCTTTTCCACACAATCTCTCAGGAAATGGTGCCTAATCTCAATGTGCTTGGTTCTAGAGTGGTGCACTGGATTTTGTGCAATTGAGATAGCACTGGTACTATCACACATGATCTTGGTGTTCTTGTGTGAGTAACCATAATCCACAAGCTGGTTTTGAATCCACAGGATCTGCGAACAACAACTGGCAGCTGCTATATATTCAGCCTCTGCAGTTGAAGTTGAGACAGAAGCCTGCTTCTTACAGAATCAAGAGACCAATCTCTCTCCCAGGAACTGGCAAGTTCCTGAGGTGCTCTTCCTGTCAACTCTGCCACCAGCATAATCAGAATCAGAATATCCAATTAATTCAAACTCTGACTCAGCTGGGTACCAAAGTCCTAGATCTGGACATCCTTTCAGGTATCTCAGGATTCTCTTTAGAAGAATCAGATGAGATTCCTTGGGGTTGACCTGGAATCTAGCTCAAAGGCATGTAGCAAACATTATATCTGGCCTACTTGCAGTTAGATATAATAGGGAACCAACAATGGCCCTATAATTCTTTTGATCAACTGGCTTGCCGTGATCATCAGAATCAATAACTACATTAGTAGCCATGGGTGTAGGCATTGCTGAAGCATCAGCCATCCCAAATTTCTTTACCAATTCCTTGGCATATTTGGATTGGGAGATGAAGATACCATCAGCATCTTGCTTAACTTGGAGACCAAGAAAGTAAGACAGCACACCCATACTACTCATCTCAAACTTAGAATGCATCAAGTTGGAAAACTTTTTGCACAGTTTGGGATCAGTGGAGCCAAAAATAATATCATCTACATACACCTGAACTAACAGGATTGTGTCCTTGTGATGCTTGACGAAAAGGGTTCTATCAACTACTCCCCTAGTGAAGTTGTGCTCTAACAGGAAACTAGCTAAGGTCTCATACCAGGCCCTAGGAGCTTGCTTTAGTCCATAAAGAGCTTTCTGCAACTAAAAAACATGAGAAGGCTGAGTTGAAGAAACAAACCCTGGTGGTTGTTCAACAAACACCTCTTCCTTAAGCTCACCATTTAGGAATGCACTTTTGACATCCATTTGGAACACCTTAAACTTCATGAAGGCTGCATAGGCCAAGAAGATCCTTATTGCTTCTAGCCTTGCAACAGGAGCAAAGGTTTGGTCATAGTCTATACCTTCCTCCTGTCTGTAGCCCTGAGCTACAATCCTAGCTTTATTCCTTACTATGATTCCATTTGCATCTAACTTGTTTCTATACACCCACTTGGTGCCTATGATCAGTTGGCCTTTAGGTCTTGGAACCAAAGTCCAAACTTTACATCTCTCAAATTGATTGAGCTCCTCTTGCATTGCAATGATCCAGTGGGGATCTAGCTCTGCATCTTTAAAGGTGAGGGGCTCAACCTGTGAGAGGAAACAAGCATGCATCACATCCTGTCTTAATTGGTGTCTTGTTTGTACACCAGCTGATATGTCTCCAATCACTTGAGATGTGGGGTGATCTCTAAGTGTGACAATGTCAGCAGGTGGGATGTGATCTTCAGCAACAGTTGGGATTAATTCCTCAGGAGGAATTTGATCTACTGTTGGTGGTACAACAACAGCTTCAACAGCTTCAGCAATGTCTTCATGACTGTCTGATTCAGTGATCTGAAGAGTTGATAGTTGAAGAATTTCTTGAGGGGCATCAGGTACCTGCAAAGAACTGGAGGAAGGAGAAATTTCCTTCTCCTTGTAAAACATCTGAGACTCATCAAAAGTCACATGCACAGATTCTTCTATCTTACAGGTTGATTTGTTATAAACCCTATAAGCTTTGCTTACTTGGGAATATCCAAGCATGATTCCCATTGAAGCTTTTGCTTCAAATTTTCTAATATATTCTTTATTATTGTTATGAATATAAACAATACAGCTAAAAACTCTAAAGTAATTAATTTTTGGTTTCTTTCCTTTAAGCAACTCATAAGGAGTTTTACACTTAAGTTTGTGGATCAAACTTCTATTCAAGACATAGTTGGCTGTACTAACAGCTTCTGCCCAATAGGATAGAGGCATGTTAGCATCTGCCAACAATGTACTAGCAGCTTCAATTAGTGTTCTATTCTTCCTTTCAACTACCCCATTTTGTTGGGGAGTTCTAGGAGCTGAGAAGCTATGTTTGATTCCTTCTCTCTCACAGAATTCTTGCATGAGAAGAGAGTCAAACTCAGTACCATGATCACTTCTGATCAAGGCCACATGAGTAGAGTACTTAGTCTGCACACAAAGTAGAAAGTCTGTAAGGGCTTTGAAGTTATCAGACTTAGTTCTCAAAAAGAAAACCCAACTGAACCTAGAGAAGTCATCTACAATTACTAAAGTGTAATACTTCCCTCCTAAACTCTGTACATTTATTGGGCCAAAAAGGTCCAAGTGTAATAAATACAGGATTCTAGGAGAATCACTTTTATTTACAGATTTAAATGAATTCTTGGTTTGCTTGCCTAGCTGACAAGCCTTGCATAGGCTCTCCTTCTTGTAGGGGCAAGAAGGTAAACCTCTAACAAGGTTGTGCTTAGATAACCTAGATATATTTTTAAGGTTTACATGACTAAGCCTTTTATGCCATAGGGAATTATTATTAAGGGTTACTTCATTAAACAGGCAGATTTCAGAGTGAGATGAATTAAAATCTACTAAATAAATATTACCTATTCTAATACCTACTAAAACAATATTATTATTCAAAGTAATATTGCAAGATGAGTTGGAAAATGAAACCTGGTAGCCAGCATCACATAGCTGGCTGACTGAAATCAGGTTATGCTTCAGTCCATTTACATATGCAACTCTCTTGAATGTAACTGCTCCAATTGTGATCTTGCCATAGCCTTCTGTCTGACCACAGCTGGAGTCTCCAAAGATAACCTTTGGGCCAAGCTTAGCTTTGAATTTTGACAGTAGATCTTTATTTCCTGTCATATGCTTAGAGCATCCACTATCCAAATACCACTTATTTTGAGTGATTGGATAGGCCTTCACCTGCAAGACAATTGTTTAGACAGAGTGGACCCAGGTAACCTTGGGTCCCTTGTTTTTCACATAAGAAAAACTGGAAATATAAGAGAATGCAGGCTGAGGGTGATAACCTAGTGGGTGAGATCTCCTAGGTGGGATTCTCCATGCTGATGATGGGTCAACAAACCTAGGGTTTCTATTCTCATTTAGGTTTCTATGGAATGGATTATGATTTTGAAAATCATATTGAAATCGTCGATCGACGTTCGACGATGGGTGCTCAGATCGTCGAGCTTCGTTCGACCATGGAGCTTCCGATCGTCGAGCGGCGTTCGACGCTCTTTGCATTTCTTTAAAAAACTTCTTTCTCTTTTCTCTCTTAGCTTTATTTAGGGTTTTATTTAAAAGGTTTACTTGCTCAGTGTTCTTCTTTCCACTAGCTGAAATGAAGTTCACTGGAGTTGAAAGATTATTTTTAAGCAGGATTGGGGGTTCACTGGGAGAAGCTCCTAAGCCTAGTTTATCATTACCTGACCTAGTGTTAGTCATGCTGGTAATTTCTAACAGCTTAAGGCTTCTACCATTAAGGGATTCTTCTAATCTCTTAGACTTAGCTAATTCTATTTTAAGAAATTTAATTTCTTCACTACAAGTAGTGAGATCTTCCTTTAACCTAATGTTTTCAGAGGCTATTGATTCTGAGTCAGCTAACCTATTTCTAAGTTCTTTTATTTCTTTTTCTGAACTAATTAAATCTAAACATAAAGATTTAAATTCTAACTTAAACTCTTCTGAAGTAAAATCATAAGATGAAAGTACCTCATCTTCAGTAGGCATCTCTTCATCAGAATCAGAACTCTCTGCAGCAGAGTGGTTGCTGCAGGCATCTATTGCCATTAGGCAAACTTCTTTTGCCTTCTTCTCTTCCTCATCTTCACTGGAGCTTGATGAGGAGGATTCTTCATCAGAATCACTCCAGGTTTCAGCAATGAAACCTCTCTCCTTCTTCTTGTTTTTGTAGGAGGATGGCTTGGAGTGCTTCTTGTGTTGTTCTTTGTCTTTTCTCTTTTCCTTGTTCTTCTCCTCTGGACACTCTGGCAAAATGTGTCCAGGCTTCCTGCAACCATAACAAATGATTTCTTTAGCAGGAGAGCGATCATACCTTGGTTTGTCTTCATATCGTGAAGACTTCTTTCTGAACTCCTTTCTTCCCATCTTGAGAAATCTTTTGGCAAACAATGCCATAAGTTCCTCATTAGATTGGCTGCCTTCAGCATCTGCAGCCTTAAGAGCTAGAGATTGCTCTTTTCTTGTTGGAGTGGGGGTCTTGGCTTCAGCTTCTGCTTCTCTGGTCTTCAGCACTTGCTCAAAAGACTTGAGCTTGCCGAGGAGAGCTTCAGTTGAGATCTCATTAGTGCTTCTGGCTTCCTTGATGGGCCAGATTCTCAGATCCCATGTGCTAGGGAAGCACATAAGAATCTTATCATTGACCTCTGTCAATGATATGTGCTTGTCCAGGGTCCTCAGCTCATTGATGATTGAGCTGAGCCTGGTGTACATAGCTTCAACTGATTCAGCATCAGTTTTCTTGAAGTTCTCATACTGTGAGATAAGGTTGGACCTTTTGTCCTTCCTTTCATCAGCTGAACCAGCTACAATCTGGTTCAGTGTGTCCCACATGGCCTTTGCTGAGGAGCAGTCAGCCACCTTCTGGAACACCTCATCAGACATTGTCTGAGACAGTATGTTCATTGCCTTGGCATCTGCAATTTTGGCCTTCTTGTATTCATCATTGGAGTCTGGAGGAGGCACTGCACTCATATCAGATGATGAGGCAGTGGCAGCAGCAGGTGCTCTTGGGGGACCTGACAAAATAGAAGCAAAGATGCTTTCATCAATAGAGTTCATATATAATTTAATCCTTGCCTTCCAGATGCCAAACTTTGCTAAGTTGCATGCTGGAGGTCTGGTGCTAGAATAATCCTTAGACTGGGCCATGATAGTGAATATCTATAAGCTCTTGGTATCTATCAGGATCTTGTGACTTAGGTGTTAGCCTATACAGTCAGCCAACCTCCCTCTGATACCAATTGAAAGTGAAGGGATAGATACTACTCTAGAGGGGGGGTGAATAGAGTTATCAAATTTTGCACAGACAAAACTTAATATTCTACCCAACTCCCTTGGAGTGAAGTGCGGAATGAAAAGATTATAGATATTGATTTAACCTTAAAGCCTAACACAAGTGATGTGTACAAACACAAGCTAACTGTAATTACAGTTAAGCTTGGAAAAACCTAATCAGCAACTAGCAACCTAGTTATATCTAATCACAGCCACAATGCAGGAATTAAACAGTGGAATCCAGACGACACAAGGAAATTTATAGTGGTTCCCCAAACAACTTGGGTACGTCCACTCTTCTACCCACACGGTAGGAATCCACTCAGGTTTTTGATCAGGTGCCCTGCCACCAACAGGATCTGTTTCAGGTAGATCCAGAAACCCTTTAGACTTTTGATCAGGTGTCTAAAAACCAAGCACAGGTTTTTGATCAGGTGCCCTGCCACCAAGGGATACTTTTGAAGGGAGTAATAACCCTGTACAGGAGGGGGAAGAAGGTTAAGATGTCTTCTCTATTTTACAATAGATTAGAGAAGCACAAAAACTTGCACTGAGCTAGAATGCTCTAAAGAATCAAGGCTCCCCCTGGCTCAAGAATGTCCAGGTGAAGTCTTGCTTCAGTGCAGAGAAACTCTTCAGAAAGTTCTGAAGGAAAGAGCTACAGGAAGAAAGTAAATAATAAAATCAAAGTTCTTCAAGCAGCTATCTTCTTCTTCTTCTTCTTCAAAGGAACTCTGAGTTGAACTTCATGAAAGCAGGAGAACTCAGGTGAAGAAGAGATGAAGATCTTAACACTTCTCAGTTAGATGGAGATTGCTGAGAGCAGGAAGCTTGAGCTTGATGAAGGCTTGAGAATGAACAACTGGTTAGCTATTAGCTTCTGTTAACTAGCTTGAATCCTTCTTCAAAGGGTTCTTTATATAATCATCAGCAAGCAACGGCTCTCTTCCATTTGAATTATTTGTCTTCTTCTAAGCCTTGAGACCTGGGCTGTAAATATCAAGAAGACAGAAATATCTCTGCAGCAAAACATTCTATAAAGGGAATAAATCACTTTCTAAGAAGCTGCAGGCTTAAATCAGATAACAGAAGGACTAAATAAAGTCACATCAGAAATAATCTCTTTATAGCAAAAGAAGACTTTTCAGTCTAACGGCTATAAAGGGCTGACAATAGATAAAGTAAATTAAAATGACAGCTAATAAGACAAATAACTTTATCTTAAAAAGATTTGAACTCAGGCAAAAGAGATGGAGCAAATATTGCCTGGTTATTTATCATACAGCTTAAAATACTGTGCCAGAAAATGTATTAATTAATTAAATATAATAAATAAATACAAAATACAAGGGCAGACAGAAAACGTCGAACGACCTTCGAAGATCGTCGAACGACGCACGGAGATCGTCGAACTAACAGGCAGATAGTCGAACGATCCAGATAGTCGACCTATCGAAGAAGATAGTCGAGCTACCCCGGCAGATAGTCGAACTATCAGAACAGATAGTCGAACTATCAGATAGTCGATCTATCAAGGACAGATAGTCGAACTATCAAGCGCACAGAGATAGTCGACCTATCAAGCAGATAGTCGACCTACCTCAGAAAACAGATAGTCGATCTATTAGAAGATAGTCGAACTATCAGAACAAACCAGATAGTCGATCTATCAGCAGATAGTCGAACTATCAGATAGTCGACCTATCAGGACAGATAGTCGAACTATCAAAGGCAGCAGATAGTCGAACTATCAAAAGATAGTCGAACTATCAAGACGAAACAGATAGTCGATCTATCAACTGATAGTCGAACTATCAAGACGGAACAGATAGTCGACCTATCAACAGATAGTCGAACTATCAAGGCGGAACAGATAGTCGACCTATCAACAGATAGTCGAACTATCAACGCAGACAAAGCGTCGACCAACTGATAGACGATCGTCGATCAGCCGATAGACGATAGTCGAGCGGCGTTCGACTATCGTCGAACGAAAAACCTACTTAACCAAATTCTCAATTTGGAAAAGCGAGGACCCTACAGCTAGACTCCTAACCATTGACCATAAGTTTTTCTTGGGTCAAGGGGCACAAAGGAGAGGACTAAACTCAAATCAAAACTAGGGTACCAACAAACCAGCTCAGACCCCTCAAATAGGAAATCTAAACCTTTTGGCATCATTGCTCTTGCGAATTGCGTAAAATCTTCCAAGCCTTTCATCGATTCGTTGCAATCGGGCAGCGAAGGACAACAGTGTATCTTGTCTTATGTACATGTCCTTCTATTTATAGTTATTTCTAATTTAGAAGGTGGAGAGGCGCGTACCTATTTTTAAGATCAAGATTTTATCAATGGCTGGGATTTAATCCTGATACTTAGCCGCAAACAGACTTCCTAGGAGTATGCGTTGATTGAACTTGACGCACTCAACACTCTCAATGCATAGGTTCATTCAACGCTTTTATACTTAGTCGAATTCATCTTCACTGTCCTGCAGGGATTATATATACCTGCAATATAACAAGTAAAATAAATTGTAGAGAGTTAATGAAGCTGGACTAAATTTAACATTCCCAATTCAAATTTGAAGGTGTTGAATTTAGCTTCATCTAGAGGTTTAGTGAACATGTCTGTAACGTGTTTGTCGGTAGGGACAAATTCAAGACAGATGTCTTCCTTCTCCACATGCTCTCACATAAAATGATACCTAATCTCAATATGTGTAGTCCTGCTGTATGAGACAGGATTCCTAGCAATAGAGATTGCACTAGTAGAATCATAGTACATAGGTGTGTTACTTATCTTTATGTTATAGTCATGGAGATGATGTTGGATCCACAGCAACTGAGCATAATAACATCCTGCTGATATATACTCTGACTCAGCTATAGAAATAGACATACTGGTCTGCTTCTTGCTGATCCAAGACACAAGTCTTCCTCCAAAGAATTCACAGGTGCCTGATATACTTTTCCTGTCTTCTCTACAGCTCGCAAAATCTACATCTGAATATCCAGTTAGTTCAAAATCCCTATTCCTAGGGTACCATAGGCCAATATCTGGTGTGCCCTTAAGATATCTCAGAATTCTCTTTGCAGCAGAATAGTGAGACTCCTTAGGTCTATCCCGATATCTAGCACAAACACATGTATCATACATGATATCTATCCTACTAGTAGTAAGATATAGGAGGGAGCCAATTATGCCTCTATACAAGGTTTTATTGGCAGATTTCCCTGTCTCATCCTTGTATATTAACAAACTTGACCCTATGAGAGTTTTTATTATGGAGGCACTCTGCATTCCAACCTTTTTAATTAACTCCCTGGTGAACTTGGACTATGAGATAGATAATCCATCTTTAGTTTGCCTTACTTGGAGACCCAAGAAGTACTTAAGCTCACCGCTACTGCTCATTTCAATCTTCCCTTACATAAGTTTGACAAACTTCTTGCAAAGGTTGTCATCAGTAGACCCGAAATTATGTCATCTACATAAATTTGGACTAGGATGATCTTGCCCTTAAATTCCCTTAGGAATAGAGTCTATTCAATAAGAAAGCTATACAGGGTCTCATAGCATGCCCTAGGGGCTTGATTCAACCCATACAAAGCTTTCCTATGTCTATAAACATAATCGGGAGAGTTAGGATAAACAAAAAATGATGGCAGCTCAACATAGATTTCTTCCCTTATGTCACAATTCAGGAAGGCTGACTTTACATCCATTTGATAGACTTTAAATCCCTTGTGGGCAGCATATGCAATTAATAGTCTGATGGATTCTAGCTTAGCTATTGGGGCAAAGGTTTGATCAAAATCAATACCTTCTTCTTATCTATATCCCTTAGCCACCAGTATAGCTTTGTTCTTGATTATAATGCCATTTTCATCAAGCTTGTTCTTGTAGATTCACTTGGTTCCAGTGACATTATGTCCTTGTGGTTTGGGAACCAGCTTCTAAACCTTACATCTTTTGAAAAGGTTTAGTCTTCTTGCATTGCCACAATCCAAAACTAGTCTATATTGGTCTCTTCAAATCTTTTGGGCTCAACTTGTGACAGGAAGCTTGATTACATAGCTGTGTTGAGACTTCTGCTCCTGGTTATAACTCATTGGTGAGCATCACTAATTATCTGGTGTCTGGGATGATCTCTTAGATGCCTAACTATTGGGGCCATTCTTCCTTCAAAATCTTGAGCATTAGTGGTTGGAGCTTGTTTTTCTTCATCCTCATTATGTGAGCTTTGTCCTTCTTCTGGAATGCACACCCCTTCAACTTTATCTTGGACAACTGGAGAGGATTCCTTAATGGACAGTTTGTCCATCACCTGTTCTATACCTGCAGGTTTAGATGAGGAGCTTGATATCTCACTGTTAATCATAGTAAATTCAACAAACACTAAATTTATGGACTTTTTCGCAACTTGATTTTTCAAGTTGTAGAACCTATATGCTTTACTATGATTGTTGTACTCAACAAATATCCCATCAGAGGATTTGGAAGAAAACTTAGTTAGGTAAGATTTACCATTATTAAGTACATAGCATTTGCTTCTAAAGATTCTAAAATAAGCAATATTTGGTTTTCTGCCCTTCATAATCTCATAGGGAGTCTTCTTGTGAGCCTTGGTGATGGAAGCTTTATTTAGGACATTACATACAGTATTTACTTCCTCAGCCTAGAAATATTCGGGGAGAGATGTGCCACTTAGCAGTGTCCTGCCAGCTTCAATGGGAGTTCTATTTTTCCTCTCAGCTATCCCATTTTGCTAGGGAGTTCTTGGAGAAGAAAATTCTTAATGAATCTCTTACTCTTCACAAAATCTTGTCATGACTTCAATTCCATGGTCACTTCTGATTTTGACCATAGTACTGTACAATTCATTCTGAACTTGCTTGACAAAGATCCTGAAGATATTAAGGGTTTCAAACTTTTTCTTAAGAAAGAAAACCCAAGCAAACCTAGAGAAGTCATCAATAACTACAAGGCTGTAGACTTTCCTACCTAGACTATGAACAGGCATAGGACCAAACAAGTCTATATGCATGAGGTATAAACACCTCACAGAGTCTTTGGCCCTAATGCATTTGAAGGAAGCTTTGGTCTATTTGCCCTTTTAGCATGCAGAACAAATACCCTCCTTAGTGCATTTAGTCTTAGGACCATTTCTTACTAACTCTTCACTAAAGATCTTACCAATGGTCTTATAGTTCAAATAAGCTAGCCTCCTATGCCATTGTATACAGTATGAGACTTTCTCATTTGCAACTAAATATATAGGGGAGTCTTGACTTAAACATAAAAAAGTTTAGACAATAAACATTTCTACTCCTAGTGCATGTCAAGATGACCTCTTGGTCTCTTGACCTCTTAATTTGGCACTCATCCTTGTGGAATACAATGACATAGCCAAGATCACGGAGTTGGCTTATGTTTATTAGGTTGTATTACAACCCATAAACATAAGCTACTCTTGAGATGGTGATTATACTATTGGTGATCATACCATAGCCTTTGGTGACTCCTCTGTCTGACCCACCAAAGATTACTTTGTGTCCATCCTTCACTGGAGTGAATTCCTTTAGGTTGCTTCTTGTTCTAGTTATGTGCCTGGAATATCCACTATCCAAGTACCATATAGGGGTATGGGAACTTGGATTATCCTACAAAACATAGTTTAATTTACCTCAGGACCCCAATTTTTTTAGGTCCTTAGTTTTGGTTAGACTGAAAAAAGAATTTTCTTCCTGCAGACTTTTTGACAGGAAGACTAGCACTAGCTTTTGGCATAATTGTATTGTGCCAGCAATCTAAGGCAAAATGACCCACTTTGTTACAGCACTAACACTCATGTATATTGTATCTTCTTTACTGTGCAGGTCTGGAAGATTGGTCAATTGCTGACTGTATAGGAGGAAGAGAAGCTTCCTTATTCTTATTTCTTCCAGCCACCATCTGATTGAAGGTGAGTTTGTCAGTAGAAGAGCTTTGTTTATCTTGAGTTCTACCAACCTTGGTCTTCATGTAGAAGACATACTATTGATGGCCTCAAAAATACCCAAGTAAGGCTTGCTGACAGACTTTCCCTTGGTCTGAGTGTGTGCTGAGAGATCCAGAGAAAAGGCCACTACCTTATTCTTAAAAGTGGGGGATGGTGCACAAAATACAAATGGTCCATGATGAGCAATTTGAATTTCCTCATATGGGGCCTTAAAGGCACTTATTCCCTTGCTATATCTTCCACCATAGCTGTGAACATTTTTGTTCACACTAATGGATCTTCCATTCAACCAGTGACCATAGATACTCTCTTAGTCATATTTGTTTGATGGTAACATCACCTTCTTAAAAGGGATGGGAGGCTTTGATGCTAGGGGCTGAATTGGAACTTTTCCTTTCCATTTGGGATGGGCAACTCTAGTGTTCCCTTTGAATCCCAAACCACTCTTATCTTTTTGAGACATGAAGGAATCTATCAAGGGTAACATTGACTTAGAATTAGAGAAACTATCCATAATTCTTTTATCTCTCTAGAGTTTCTCTTCAAGATCCATAATGATCCCGTTCTTATAACTGATTGTACCAATCTGGATGATTGTAATGTTCTTAAGTTGGCTTACTTCCCTCATTTTTTGATCCAGCAAAGATGCTGACTCAGACTGTAGAGAAGCAGCTAGCTGAAGGGAGGTGATCTCCTTGGCTTGCTTCTTGGCAAACTTCTTGGTTCTTTTCAATGCACCCAGAAGGACACCAAACTTGTCAATCAATGGATTGACAATTTCTCCAGATTCAGATTCATCTTCATCACAGGATGAAGATGCTTTTGAATTGGGACTAGTCTTATAGCCAGTCTCAGAAGAAGAACTGGATAGAGAAAGTAACTTGTCTGGACCAGGATGATCCTGGCAGGATTCTTCATCTGATATGTCCATCAACCCATAGCATCTATTGACATCTTCATCCTCCTCAGTGTCACAGTCTGAATATGACAAAGGGGCCCTGATACCTATCCTAGTAGCAGGATATTCTTTACCTTCATCTGCAATAGTAGGAAATAGTCTAATATAGCCCTCTTCTTCTTCCGACTCAGAAGATGCAGAGTCAGACTGACTCCAGCTCTTCTCATTTTTTGAAATGAAGGTCTTTTCCTTCCTTCCCTTATAATGGTGGAGCTTCTTCTCACCAGACTTTTCTCTTGATTGGGCAGTCAGCAATTACTTGCCCAGGTTTGCTGCAGCACTAACAAACAATTTTAGAAGAAACTTATTTACTAGGTTTAGATCCATACTTGTCTCCCTTAGAGTGTTTCTTCTCAACCTTATAGTGGTCCTTCTTGTGATGTGAGTAGGAGGAAGGTATGGTCCTCCACTGTTTCCTCTTCATCATCTTCTGAAACTGCCTAGAGAAGGCAGCAAACTCTCCATCAGACATATTATTGTATGATGAGCTTGTCTCTGAGCTGACTGATTCATCAGGCATCCTTGGGGGAGAGGATATCTTGTCCTTGCTCTTCTTAGATCTTTAAGCTTTGAAGGCCACAAACTTTTCCTTGACCTGGGATTTATTGATAGTCTCTTCCTCCTTCCTAGCAGACAGATGCATCTCATAGGAGAGCAGCTTCCAAAATAGTGTTTGAGGGGGAGTATCAGCAAGCTTTGCCACCTCTCTGATGACATAGATATTTTTGTCCCAGTCTCTAGTTAGAGATCTGAGGAACTTGTCATTGAGCTCATAATGGCTGAAGACCCTCCCATAGTTCCTCATCTCATTCACAATTCTAAAGAATTTCTCATAACTATCTATTATATTATCCTTCTTGTTCTATATGAAGGCTTCATACTCTTGGTTGAGCAGATATTTCCTATCATCCCTGACTTCCTCAGTGCCTTCCATGTAGACAACCAGGGTATCCCACATCTCCTTTGATGTCTTGCAATGGACTAGATTCTGGAATGTACAATCATTTATGGCACTCACTATTATATTATGTGCCTTCTTGTCCATTGTAGCTAGAATGACCTCATCCTTGGTCATTTCAGAATAATTTTTAGGTGTTTGGACTATTGCATTCAGATCTGAGATCTTTATTGAGATGAAGGGTCCCTCTTGAATAGTTATAAAGATTCTTGGGTCAGATGCTTTCATAAATAACCTGACCTTCTCCTTCCAGATACCAAAGCATTCTTTTCTGTAGATTGGAAGCTTCAAGGAACCCATCTCCTTATGGTTCTCTCCTGAACCCATAAGGATATACTTGTGTTAATCTTGGAGATTAACTCAGATGGATAAGTCCTTTTTGAGAAACCTACCTCTGATACCACTTGAAAGTCTTTAGTTTCAAGAGTAGCTAACACCTAGAGGAGGGGTGAATAGGTTATAGGTCTTTTTAATGTTTCTATCTACTTTGGTGTGTTGTGAGTTAGATTAAGTTAGCTTTTAAGATCACACAACAAGCACACAAAAGATTTATAGTGGTTCCCCAGATTATGGGTACATCCACTATCCCTCCCACCTTTATAATAGCTTGTTAGATAAGGCCACTTCTCCAAACTCAGCTCCAAAGAGCTTACAACATAGATCCCTCAGGATCTCTTAGTCTCCTCCAAGACTTACCTTAGACAAAAAGCCCTACCACTCAGAGCCAGCAGAGCTCCAACAACTCAGTGATCTACAAACCACCTACCTTAGACTTATTTCTAAGTCCTACAACTCGGGCTAGGAGGATAGCCCTATAACTCAAATCCACTCCTGGATCCTACCTCAGATTCTCCACTTGAATCCTACCTCAGATATACAAAAGATCCTACACTCAGCCTTTATATATTAGGCTTACACTCATATCAAATGATCCTATAGTGAGAGTAACGGTTTGTTGATGATGTTTAGACACTAGAGAAATATTCTCTATGTCTTCTTCCTTCTGTGCTGAGATAACTCAGTCAAGTCTTCTTCACAGCTCTAGAAAGTGTTCTTCAGGAATGTTCAGCTTGAGCTTGTGAAGTAGTTGTAGCTAGGTCTTACCTTTACTACTCCTTATTTCTCAAAGATGTCTCTCTGTACTTGTTATTGATATAGAGAATGACAACAACTATCTTACTAGAACTTTCAGATCAGTCGTTTGAACACCTTATCTTGGCTCTACAATAATGTCGAGAGGAAGAAGATGAAGTGCAACACTTTCCAAAAGTTAATCTCTTCTCGGTGATCTGATTCCTTTTCTATCCCGTCATCCAACAACTCTTAGAGCCTTGGCCCACCTGGATTTTGTAGCTGCAATTTTGCTTTTGCATTAAATGCAGTACAGGAGGAATGCGACACCATTTGTCGTGTATTGTAGACTTCCCGCAACATTTTGAATTTCTGCTAACGTCAGCACCTGTAGACTTAGTCGTTTTCAGACAATTCATCATAGGCAATGAGTGAACATCCTTCACTCAGCGCTAAAATACTTAGCCAATTATCCTGCAGCACTAGGCATCAAGTGATAAGTTATTACTCGATGAATATATTCATTAGCTATCTTAACTTATTAGGCGTTGAGTGAATCTTCATCACTCAACGTATTTGGACTTTGCCGCTTTTCTTCTGTATGAAGGCATTGAGTGATGCTTATGCACTCATTGCTTTCTGCCTTAGCTCGCCATCTTTATGAGGCATTGAGTGAACAACCTTCACTCAACGCTTCTATACTTGGTATAATTTCTTGTCGATCTGGCATTGAGTGAACTGCCTTCACTCAACGCATCTGGACTTAGAATTTTTGTCTTCAACTTCTAAGGCTTTGACTGAACTTTGTTATTTCGATGCTTTCTTCTTTAGGTGTTGAGTGAACTGTCTTCACTCAACGCTTCTGGACTTAGCCAGAATCCTTCTCTGATTCTCAGATGCTTTGACTGCTTGAGCTTGACTCAACACTTCTAGCTTTGGGCGTTGAGTGAACTGCCTTCACTCAATGCTTTTGGACTTAGCCAAAATTCAGTCTTGGAAATAGTTAGGCTTTGATTGTCCATGTTTTACTCAATGCTTCTTGTCATCTGGCATTGAGTGAACTGGCTTCACTCAACACATGTGCACTTATACATATTTTTGTCTCTCATGCATCCTTACTTGTGTCCACCTAACCTGTCTTATCATTGTAACAAGTAATTACATGTATACAAAGAACTTATGGCAACCATTAAATACACACATGTGTATATAATTGTCTTATAGGCCTTCTTCAAATCAGGAACATTGGGATCAATGGACCTAACAACCGTCAAGACCAAAACAAGGACTAGTCCGCTACACCTGCGGACACTACGGATACAACAACCATTCTGCAGTATCCTGCAGACACTACTCCAGTCTGTACACTTAGAGCTCGCGATTAAAGCACAAACTAGGCTGTCAAGCTACCAAACTCAGCGGATAGAGAACCAGTCCACACTACCTGACCGAACTCTCGGACTAAGCACAACCAGACTTGGTACAAACCGTGACCAAGTACAAACCTCCAGCAATCCCTGGTGCGAACACAAAACTAGTGGATACACGAACCAGACCGCACTAACTGACGATCTTCGTGGTCTCCACAAAACAGCTCCACCAGAGAACAAGACCAAAGGAACAGGACTATGCCGATCTCATGAGCTCCATAAGAGTCTACAACAAGCCGGACTCAGTGAACTCAAGATGAATCTACAACTGCCGCGGATAGATAATGAATCTGCATAGTTATATACTGGGAACAAGCTGGCTGCAGAACCACTAGCCGAACTAGCTATTCGCCACTATAGTCTGTGCAGTCTGAGCAATCATACCGCGACGATCTAGCCGCACAGTCTGCCCGGTCAGACTGCCACTTTCACTTCAAAAAATTTAGCACTCCCCCTTGAAGTGAGAAGTAGAAACTAGCCCAAGCAGTCCCCATAACCATTCAAAAAGCCCCTTCGAAAGTGGCTTTGTAAAGATATCCACGATATTTTCCTCACTCTGCACATGTTCAACCATAAGAGACCCCTCCAGCACCTTCTCCCGAATGAAGTGATGCTCAATCTCAATATGCTTGGTCTGCGCGTGACAAAATGGATTGTTAACCAATTTAAGAGCACTTTCGTTGTCACCATGAACTAGTGTGGGACCCCGCACTTCTTCATGGACGTCCTCTACTAGCCTCCTGAGCCATATGGCTTCCAGAGTTGCCAAGGCCAAAGCCTTATACTCTGCTTCTGCAGTAGAGACAGACACAGAATCTTACTTTTTACTATACCGCGAGATACATGCTAATCCACATATGAAAACATAACCAGAGGTCGACTTCCGGTCGTCTGAGTCTCCCCCATAATCAGCATCTGTATAATCGTACAGGTTGAACCCTGTATCACTCCCATAAAGGAGACCCATATCAGAAGTGGTCTTCACATACTTCAAGATTTTCTTGGTCAGTACCAGATGACGATTTTGAGGCTCCGTCATAAATTGACTTACTCATCCTACAGCATAAGCAATGTCTGGCCTCGTAATCGTCAAGTATATAAGGCTCCTAACAAGATCCCTGAATACTAAGGGATCTGGAAGAACCCTACCCTCATCACGTAGAAGTTTGAGACCAACATCAAGTGGAGTAAAACAACTCTTTCCCTCCCGCATACCGAATTGTTGAACGATCTGTTCTGCATAGCCTCTTTTGGAAACAAGTATGCCACTCTTTCTCCTCTACACCTCGAGTCCAAGGAAGTGGTTGAGCTCACCAAAATTATTCATCTCAAAACGAATAGCTTGCTTAGACCTGAGCCTAGCTACTTCCTCATCAAAATTTCTAGTGACGATCATGTCATCAACATACAACAGAACCAAGACATGACGCTCCCCCTTCTTCTTTATAAACATGTTTGAATTTGAGTCAGAGGCAAAATAACTGTAGAACTGGAGGTATTCTGTGATCATTCCGTACCATACCCATGGTGCCTTCTTCAAGCCATAAAGAACCTTTCGGAGCTTACAGACATATCCTGGATTATCTTCAGACACATAACCCGGTGGTTGAACCATGAAGATGTCTTTATCAATTTCTCCATAAAGAAAATCATTCTTTACATTAAGCTGCCACATCTTCCATCCTTGGCAAGCCACCAAGGAAATCACCATATATACTAAAGTTATTTTTGCAACAGGACTATAAGTCTCCTCATAGTCATCTCCATACTATTGAGAGAACCCTTGAGCTACAAGGCGAGCTTGGTATCGCTCGATGCTTCCATCTTTCTTCTTATTTAGCTTGTCACCCACTTGTACGTCATAGGAGAAACGTCATCGACTATGGGAACAAGATCTCAAGTCTCATTTCTTCTGAGGGCAGACATCTCCTCATCCATGACATCATCCCACTCCTTGACTCTAGTGGCATCTTAAAAGCTAGAAGACTCTTGCTCGTTTAGAGGGCCTACGAAGAAACAAGAGACAAAGTTCACCATATTCCCTTCACTGTACCGAGCTGGTGGTTTGATGGTCTTCTTCGACCTTCGAAGGACCTGACCATGGCTAACCACCTCCGCTGCTTCTTCTGAACCATCTTCGATCCCGAGCATACTAGGAGCATCGCTCCCCTTACTTCTTGAACCAGAAGACTTTGCCCCAGAGCAAGAAACACCTGGAGCTCCTAGTGACACAGGCAGCTCAACCAGAAGATCCTTAGAAGCCTCCTCTTGCCCGTCATCTAACATGCTTTCCCATAGTTCTATAGATGAACTACCTCCATAGGACATTAGTTTGTCAAAGACAACATCTCTAAAAACAATGAACATTTTGGTGGCAGGATCCATATACTTCCATCCCTTCTTCCTCTCTTCATAGCCCATGAAGACAAGCTTCCTCAACTTCGCATCCAGTTTAGTCATGAGATCATCCAGAACATGTATGTAGCAGGTCGACCCAAACACCCTAAGGTGTTCAATGCTGGGCTTCTCCTTAAACATCAGCTCATAAGGAGACTTCATATTGATCAGACTCAGAGGCATCTGATTAATGACGTATGTCATACAAGCCATCCCTTCTTCCTAGAAGAACCTAGGAATTCCTTTGGAAGGAAACCAACACTTGCAGGTCACCGTCAGATGATGGATCTTCCACTCTGCTAATCCATTTTGTTGTGGAGTATGTGCATAAGTTATCTCTCTCTAGATTCCATGTCTCCTGTAGAAGTTAGAGAACTCATTTCAAACAAATTCACCGCCATTGTCTATTCTTAACTTCTTTATCTGCAGGCCAGGCTGGCCCTCCACAAGCTCCTTGAACTCCACGAACAATTATAACACATCCGACTTCTCCTTCATGAAGTACACCCATGTGTACCTTATATAGTCATCCATCAAGACAAAATGTACCTGCTACCTCCAAGACTGGCGGTGATGGTGGGTCCCATCAGATTACCATGTATGCACTCTAATGGTGCTTTACATCTAGTCTGTGACTTGTCAAACGGAAGGCGATGAGCCTTACCATATTGACATCCCGCACATACATGACCGTTATCGAAGGATGACAATCTTGGCAAGCCTTTTACGAGGATCCTTACCGTCATAGCTTTCAACTTGTCAATCCCGACATGTCCCAGTCGTTCATGTCAGATAGTAGTATTATCGTTGGCCCTCATCCGATCAACATAGGAACTTGTTGATAACACAAACAATTCCTTTACTCTTCTCCCAACATGAGTAATGTTAGCCTTCACCGTTGACACAATGCGGATAAACTTCACTTCTGTCGGGCCGAACAGAATGTGATAACCCGCATCCATCGCGTTGGTCACTTGGAAGAGGTTCTTATTCATGCCTAACACGTGATAAACACTCCTCAAGGTGAGTGAACACTTATCACTTCCTAAATAAATGATGCCCTCCTTCTCGGCTGCATGAACATTATCATCAACAATAATAATTGCATCATTTCCTAAATATGCTTGCAGAGAAGAAAACTTTGACTCATCCCCGGTGAGGTGGTGACCACACCCCGAGTCCAAGATCCAGTTGTCTTGGTAGTTGATGGAGGACAAAGCACGGACACACATGCCCATCATGAACGTATTCCACTATCTTCCTTCTTCGGCATTGGAACCAACTTCCTCTTTACCTACAGTGTGCCCTGGCTGAAATTCGACTTTACAGTCCTTCTTGAAGTGACCAGGCAGGTTGCATCTACAACACTTTGTCCCTACCTTCTTCTTCTCATCCCTCTTAGAATACTGGATCTTCCTTTGCTAAGATGAAGTATAAGGACCATCGCCAGCAGATGACGTCCTCTTATTGAACAACCCATCAAGAGAAGTCCAAATCTCAGCAGCTGACCGACATCCAATGATAAGGTCAAAGAGCTCCGGTGAGATAGCCCGCATGAGAGTAAACTCTACCTTAGCGTTCATCTTCCTCCAAGCTTTCACTGCTTCAGTATTGCTAGTGACAACAGTAATCTCTTTCCTTTCATCTCAACAGACAACCTCCCAAAGGTCCTCGCCCAGAAGATAACTCTCCATGCACGACCTCCACTTCTTAAAGTTTGTCGGCGTCAAGAGTTTAATACCAAGACCTCATGAAAAACTGCCTTCCATTGCAAACACTGGTAACTTGAAAACTACCAGAAGCCAAAAGCATGCTCTATGGTTGATCACTGCTCAAACCTCTATTCCCTCTGATACCATATCAAAATTTGTGATAAGTGGAAAATGAGAACTAGGTCGCAGGAACACTCAACCAAACTAAGTCCAATTATTACCAGCACCATAGAAAGAACAAGAAACTTGAATATCAATCTTCTTTAAAATACGAGGTATACATGGCGAGACATGATTCTCCAATGTACCCGATGGAAGCAAAAACATACAAGGCAAAAAACAAGCCGGACGGTTAGATCCAGCAATCGCCACTAATGTCGGATTACACAGGGAAGTTCGTTGAGACCGCTAAGTCGCCAAACCGCAACTTAACCATGCGAAAAACCCATTATTCCAAGCTAAAGAAACTCTATCCACTATCTGCAAGGCGCCTGACCGCGAGGTCGCCTGGCCGCCAGAATCCGCAAACAGTTACTACCGAATAGAACAGATAGACCGTCAACAGGCGGAAAACCTTATTGAACTGGGAAAGATTATCAACGAGAAGACCTCCTGGTCGCAATCTGCGACCTGCTGCACACCACTGATTGTATTCGCAGAACCCTTACTGATCCTTGACATAGACAAAACCAAGTCCCTGGCTTCTTAGTGCTAGTCGCACAATTTACAACAGTAAAACTTGTTAACTTCTCAAACTGTGCGGATATGAAAACATGTCTGCAATAAACAACCCGAGCTCACTTATTGTTCATTCGGTGGTTCTTTATGATGTGATAGGGCGTCCTATATATAGGGATGAATAAGATTGTGGTCACCGCCCTAATCGATAGGGTCACCACCCTTCTCGCAGCTAGCACAAACGTATCTGCACAGCACAGACACGAAACCAGTCTGCCTTTTTCGCCATGACAAGGTCGGGCCGAAAACCAATCCGCCTTGAACACCACCGTCAAGGCCAAAACTAGGACCATTCCGCCATACCTGTGGACACTGTAGATACATCAACCAGTTTGCAGCATCCTGCGAACACTGCTTCAGCCCGTAAACTTTGAGCCCGCGACTAGAGCACAAACCAGGCTATCAAGCTACCAAACTCGGTGGATAGAGAACCAGTCTGTGCTACTCAAGTGAACTCTCGGATAGAGCATAACCAAACTTGGTTCAAACCGTGAACAAGTCCACACCTCAAGCAATCCCTGGTGCGAACACAACACTAGCAGATATAAGAACAAGACCGCACTAACCAGCGATCTCTACCGTCTCTACCAAACCGCTCCACCAGAGAATAAGACCAAAGGTACAGGACTATGTAGATCTCGTGAGCTCTAGAAGAGTCCACAATAAGCTAGACTCGGCGAACTCCAGATGAGTCTGCAACTCCCGCAGGTTGACAACCAATCTACTCGGTTACATCCTAGGAACAATCTGACCGTAGAATCACTAGCCAAATTGGATATTCGCCACTACATACCATGCAGGTCTAAGCAATCATGCCGCCATCATCAAGCCATGTGGTCTTCCCAGTCAGACCGCCACTTTCACTTCAAAAAATTATACAACTTAAACACCTAGAGGAGGGGGGGGGGGTAAATATGTGATAGATCATTTAAAAGTTATATGTGGAATTAATAACTACAACATAGAAATGATCACACACATCACAACATACAATGATTTTATAGTGGTTCCCCGATTTGGGTATGTTCGTTTTCCCCCTCTGCCTATCACAGTGTGCTAGCTTTGGCAAGCTTCTCCAAACTTAAATCTGCAGATCCTATAACTTGGAGCCAAGCTCCTACCTCAGAGACCATTTCTCCTATAACTCAGATTCCTCGTAAGGAACCCTTCCTCGGAAGCACTGGCTTGCTTCCTACCTCAGGCCTCTTCCGACCCTAAAACTCAGATTTTCCCAAGGAATCCTACCTCAGGTTCAATTCAGAATCCTACAGCTCAGGCTATACAGGACCCTATAACTCAAATTCCTCACGAAATCCTACAGCTCAGATCTCGATGAGATCCTATAAAGAATACTGTTTTATAGAGAACAACTTCTTTAGACTCAAATATAATGTTTGAATGCTCTGAGTCTTCTTGAAGCAGATGTTGAAAGCTTTGACTAAGCTCTTCGTGGAGAGGTGGAATAAGTTCTTCAATCTCAATTGCTCTGCTCTTCACGAAGATCAATCTTCTTGCTATTAAAAAGTTTACTTGTAGCACACAACAAATTGAATTGACGGACTTTCTTTGGAGAAGAAAAGAGTTTGTCTTTTTGAATCATCTTCTCAAACACTTGAGCTTTAAATTTTACAGTAGTTGGCGGTGCAACAGCTTTCTATGTAATTTATTTCTAGTTTACACTTTGTCGATTATGGTTTACGAAAATCATCATACCTCTATTTATAAGAAATAAATAAATGGGTGAATCCTCGGCATGCACAACATGTTAAAGATCCACATCCTTGAAGCGCATATTTGATTGGACCTTTTCGTAGTGGCATTAATTAGAAAACGATAAATCAGTGTGTGATTTGAATTTCTTCATTTTTGAATAATTCGACTTGGCCATCTTAATTCAGTCGAATTCTTCTCATTAGGTCGAATTCCTTCATTCAAGTTGAATTGCTTCTTTCAAGTTGTATTCTTTCTTTCAGGTCGAATTTTGTCTTTCAAGCAGAATTCTGTCTTTCAAGTTGAATTACATCTTTCAAGTCTAATTGCTTCTTTCAAGTCGAATTGCTTATTTCAAGTCGAATTCCTTCTTTCAAGTCAAACTGCTTCTTTCAAGTAAAACTTTATTTCAAGTCAAATTCTGGCTTACACAGTTGATTAAACTTCTTCACAAGCCTTCTACCCGAATATGCTTGATACAACTTCTTCTTTAGTCAAATCTGGACTTAACGCAATGTTTTATCAATAGGTGAAATCTTCAAGGTATGTTAAGTCAAAATCTCTTGATACTTCTTTGCAAACACTTATGATTCGATTGAATTGCCATGATGCTTCTGCACGATTTCATGATTCAATCGAATCTTCACTATCTATTTTAAACTAAGTTCTTCAACCTGAATAGCCTTGATGCATTAACTTGATCACTGGCCAATTTTGTACTTTACTAGGCTTTTTGCTTTCAAGAAACTTTAGTGCAGATGGCTTTAATTTATCTAGTCGAATTTGTGGTGAGTGGAATTTTATTTTTTCCAGATGACTGCTCAATTTTGGATATTCAACCAGACCATCAGGTAGGCTTCTTTAATAGCAATTTCTTCTTCACCCTTAGAAGAGGTACTTGACTCTGAGTCTAAGTCACTCCAAGTTTCAGCTATAAAACCTCTTTCATTCTTTCTTATTGTCCCTCATTTTAAATGACTAATTCTTATACTCCTTCTTACTGGCTGGATTTTGTTGTTCCTCAAGACAATCTAGTGCAAAATTTCTTGACTTCCAACAAGCAAACATATGACTTCCTTTCTTTGAGTCTTATCAAACATGGCTTGTTTACACTCTTGTCCTTTATTCTAGACTCCTCAGTCCATATCCACCTTCTAAACCTACTGCCTAGGAGATTAAACATCTCCTCTTCAGTAGTTGAGGGCTCTCCATTTGCTGCTTTCAAGGCAATGGATTTCTACCTATGAGTTAAAACCTTCTCATTTCCTTCAGTCTCATTTGTGCTCTTCAGGAGAAACTAATATGACCTTAGTTTACATAACAGGGCATTAGTAGTGATTTTCTTGTGCCATCTTCAGTCTTTGATGGCCAAAATTCTCGAGTCCCAAGTGCTTGGGAAGCATATTAGTAGTTTATCATTTATTTCTGCCAGTAAGATCTCTTTTTCTAGTTCTTTATGCTCATTAACAATTATGTTGAACCTCTCATATAATTCAGTAGCACTTTCTTCAAACTTCTTCTAGAAGTTCTCATATTGAGATATGAGAATAGACCTCTTATCTTTTCATTCATCAGTACTACCATCAACAATTTTAAAAAAGGATTCCCTGAATTCCATTATTGATTGGCAGTCAGCAATCTTTTGGAAAACTTCATTTGACATAGTGAACACCAAGATATTCAATGTCTTAGCATTCCAATCTTTTATCTTCTTTTCTCCTTATGACCATTTAACCCTTGGAACATGTTCTCGTATTGTGTTTCCACTGACATCCTTTTTGTAGTATATTGGAGGTCCAATCAAAATGGAAATGAAAATGTCATCATCAATAGAATTCATAAATACTTTTATTCTGGTCTTTTAAAGTGTAAACTTTTCTAGGTTACACACTAGATGTCTTGTGGATGCAAATCCTTTAAAATTAATTGAACTCTTTTTAAAAAAATAAATTTATATAATAGCATGTATAGCTTTGCAACTGTTAAGATATTTATGATCAAGGTGTTAACCTTTATTTGATCAACCTCACTCTGATACCAATTAAAAGGGTGAACAATTATGACTTAAGCCTCTTAGAATTCTCTAGAGGGGGGTCAATAGAGATTCAAAAAATATTTGACTATTTACTAGATTTTAACAATCTCAGATTAGCATCCACAATAATCGTCATAATAAAAATAAACAAATACAGAAATAAAAATTGTAGAAGATAAAACAGTGACAACATAGAAAATTTTCAAACACAAAAGACATAGATCTATAGTGGTTTCTCGAAATCTGAGTATATCCACTCTTCTACTACCTTGGTAGAAATATAGTATCCTAGTGTCTGAGTCTTTTGATATGGAGACTCTAAGAACAAACAACTGAGTCTTTTGTTAAGGAGACTCTCATAACAAAGTCTAGATCTTTTGATAAGGATATCTTGAAACAAGGACTGTGTGTGTTGTTAAGGAGAATCTCAGAATCATGACTGAATCCTTTGAAGAGGAATTCTTAAAACTCTTTACTCAGTTACAGAATGAGAAGAAGTAAGTGAGAGGAAGACAAAAGAAAAGTCTTCTGCGATAAGTCCTCCATTAGTAAATATCTGAGGACTATTGGCATTAAGTGTACTGGATCATTTTTATGAATGAATCCTTTCTATAAGAAGATGTAAGGATTTGTTTTGCTTTTTATCTACTTGTATTTCAAATTATTCTTAGATCATCTATAGTTACATCGGAGAAGAGTGGAATAAGAAGAAGCCTTTGCAGTCGACAATCAATTATTGTATTTTGTGTATTATATACACTGTGTATTCTTTTTATTAAAATATGAGTATATTAGTGTTGAAATTATGAAGTGAAAGTGGCGACCTGGGCGGCCTGGGTGACCTAAGCACGCAGCCCGTGTGGAGAGGACTGGCGGTTAGCCAGGTCAACTTGTGTTCAACAGGCTGTTTATTCCTAGATGGTAACCAAGTAGATAGCCTATCTATCCGCAGAGTTTGCCAAGACCGGCATGATGCAGATTCATATGGAGTTCGCTGAGTTCGGGTTGCGGATTGGACTAGAGCTCGAGAGATCGGCATGGCGTGTTCCATGGCCTTGCACTGGTGGCGTGGTTAGTGGTTGTCACAACCCGCATTTTTCCCAACAATTTAGTTATATCAGAGCAAGGGGAAAATATGCGTCGTGATGCCACGCCGTGCAGGGGATAACTGCAGACGTTCAGGCAAGACTCCAAACTCTACAATTTTAATAGAAAACATAAATGGTTATGAATAAAATCCAGTTTAAGTTAAGATGGTAGTCGTATCCCTCGGCTTAGTGAATCATCTAGTTCACGATTTAAAATATAAATTATTTGCTAGCGGAAAATACTTATTTAAATTGACTATAATATCCTACATGAGTATAAATGTCCCCGAGGAACAACTCATACAATGCAAACCCTAGATTTATAATAAGTGTAGGAAAGTCTTTACGCTAAATAAAAAGTAGTGGCTTAGTTTTGAAAGAGATGACAAGTATGCCTTACTAATAGTAAGGTTTTATAGGTTAAAAATATCTAACATGCAATCCTAGCAATAAATCATCCCAGAGAGCAAGTAATGTAAACCAAACATAAGAAAACCACAACAGCTAGCAAGTGTCAAAAAAAACAACAATCCTGTGGGCGTCAACAGCCTGACACGAACCCACAGTAGGAATATGTCTGAAACTAGGCAAAGAAAACTAAAACAACGAACTACCTCGCTACGGCGAGGGGGAAAAAACCACAGCCAAACAGCTGCTGCTAGGGCTCCAAAACTGGCTCCGCTACCTGCTAATGCTCCGAACCTGGGGCATTCCAAAGACAGAACACCTCAGCAAGAGGGTACAAATGGTGGCAGAAAAATAAGCCAAAATAAATAAGGGTCAAAAGGGGTACCAACCCAAGACCAAAACCTTTGAAGTAAAGTATAAAAAGAAACAAGGCATCATCAGAAAAAAAGAACACTTAGGTGATTCGTCACAAGAGTACACCAGACGCACAAGGCTATAAGGTGACAACATGAATAAATCATAAGGAAGAAATACAAAACCTTTATTAGGCATCCGTGGTCGACTCTACCCCAAAAACACGGGCGAGGTGGTCACTCAACTGGACACACCCTTACGAATAAAATATCCGCTTAACTGCGAGGGAGTCTCATACTCTCCACCATACACCGCAGATGCCCAAAAACCTGGTAGACTTCCACAAGGTACTAATAAAGGCATCAAACTTTGCGGAGGTGATTTCATCCACTAACTCCCGCAATCAAGAAAACCCACAAAGAAACCATCACATATATCTCGAGATTTGGCTCGTCGGATTCTACTTGACACTTCTAGTTTCAAGACATGGTTGATCAACCCCTATGAACGATTTACAATCTTAGACAAACTCTAATACGATCAATAACGATAGGTAATGCATTTAAAGGCATTAATAAGATACATCAAGAACGATTAAATATATCATGACAAGATCAAGTTCATCAAGACAAAGTCTTACAATCTCGAGTGATCATCCAAAAAGGTTAATCGTAGCAATAACTTGGAAAAACAAAGTGAAAAAATTTTTAAAGAACATAAAAACTAAACCGTTACCATCAAATCAGACAAGGAGAAATGAGGGGAAACCACCACTTGCCTTGGCTTTACCGGAAAAGTTCTCCAAATTAGTCCACGTCACAGATCGGGGCAAAAGAGGATGGAGGAAGTTGAAATCTAGACAAAAATGGTCGAAAATGGGGTTAGGGCCGAAAAACCCTAACGAGAAAACTCAAAGAAAGGGGAAACATTTACCACGATAGCGCAATTCTCGATGAGAGCTTTCCAAATCTACGCTCGGTTGAAGATTTCGAGCACCAGCTCCGTCGGCGGCCACTAGAAGATTCACGAAATATTCTCTCTCTCGCTCACGCCGCTCTGGTTCGGGAGAAAGAATCGGAGAAGATGAAGTATTCCTATTTTTCTAAATAACCTAAGTATAAGAAATATATATATATATATATATATATATATATATATATATATATATATATATAAGTAGTTATAAAAAGTTTTGTCTAAATATATAAAAAAAAAGATTTAAGTACGAGCAGTTCGCAGAAAATAAAATTAGAGGTCTAGAATGGCTTCAAATCGAAAAGTGTCCAACATAAAAGTTGTAGATCTTGTCGAGACAAACAAATTTCATGTAGCCATTTTTTCATACGGCACTGTTTTGACCCTCAAAATGGCTCCCGAACACAAACTATGACGAACTACACGAGAAAGATAGCAGACTACTCGAGTATACAGAAGGCTACTCGAGTAAGCAGGAACAGACTACTCGAGTATGCAGGAACAGACTACTCAAGTATGCAGGAACAGACTAATCGAGTATACAGAAGGCTACTCGAGTATACAGAAACAGACTACTCGAGTATACAGAAACAGACTACCCGAGTATACAGAAACAGACTACTCGAGTATACAGAAGGCTACTCGAGTACACATAAACAGACTACTCGAGTATACAGAAACAGACTACTAGAGTATACAGAAGGCTACTCGAGTATACATAAACAGACTACTCAAGTATACAGAAACAGACTACTCGAGTATACAGAAGGCTACTCGAGTATACATAAACAGACTACTCGAGTATACAGAAACAGACTACTCGAGTATACAGAAGGCTACTCGAGTATACATAAACAGACTACTCGAGTATACAAAAACAGACTACTCGAGTATACAGAAGCCTACTCGAGTATACATAAACAGACTACTCGAGTATACATAAACAGACTACTCGAGTATACAGAATTGGAGAAACAGAAGATTTACATAATAAGCAGAAACTTCACACGAGTCAAGGTTGAAGGAAAAACAATTTCTTGGCAAATCTAACCTTTTGATCAAACTATAAGAATGAATAGTACTTTTCATTTTTGAATAGTAATTTAATATTAAAATAATTGTATTTATATATTTTTGAATAAGTAAACGCGAGATAAAAACGGAGGCCCAAACGAGCGCTGAATTGAACGAAACTCACGCCGTAGGCGAACACAGACGCTACGAACACAACGGCGAAGTCAAAACCAAGATCAGACGAGCCATTCTCGAGATATAAGTTTTCAAAGTTTACGACGAACATAAATTCCACATAACTTTGGAAAAACGTCGAGGCCCAAATATCGCTCGGATCGCGACAAAACTTGACGAGTAAGTCAAAAATTACTCAACTTAAATTTCAAATGCAAAATTTTTTCATAACAACAAGAATTCGGCCGACTTGACTGCATGGACGCGAAAATGCCTTTATGGAATTACGTCGTCATCTTGACGTTAAAGGTAACGTCATGACGTCATAAATATGATGTTTCCCATTTAAATAAAATCGTCGAAAAATCGGGGGCGTTATAGTAACTCCCCCTAAAAAAGAAGTTTCGTCCCGAAACTTAACACAACTCCAAAACCAAATCAAAATGATAAAATCAAATGTGACTAAAAACATATCGACGTACCCGAAACTAGGAGAAGAGGTGCGGATGAGATTCTCTTGTTGCTTACTCCAATTCCCACGTCGCGCTCTCGACGTCTTGATTTCTCCAAAGAATCTTAACCATGGGGATGGTCTTCCTTCGCAAGACACGCTCTTGAGATTCCAAAACGCGGATAGGCTCTTCCACATACGACAGATTGGGCTGAATTGGGGCACCGAGTCAAGAATTTGACGATCACTACGAACGCACTTCCGCAACTGGCTCATATGGAACACATCGTGGACACCAGGGAAGCTAGCAGGTAATTCTAGTCGATAAGCTGACACTCCGATGCGCTCCAGAATCTGAAAAGGTCCCACATACCGGGGGTCTAACTTGTGGTTCCTTCCAAATCTTTTTACTCCTGGCATCGGAGAAACTTTCAGGAAAACCAAGTCCCCAACGACAAACTCCAAATCGACCCTTCGTCGATTAGCATATTTATCATAACGCTCTTGTGCTACACGTAGCTTCTCTCGAATATGAGTCACCGCACAATTCATCTTCTCAAGGGCTTCCAGACCTAGCAATGGTCTCTCACCAACCTCAGCCCAAAAAAAGGGAGTCCTACAACGCCTCCCATACAAGGCCTCAAACGGGGCCATCTGCAAGCTCTCTTGATAACTATTATTGTAAGCAAACTCCATGAGTCTGAGACGCTCATCCCAAGCACCACCATGATCCAAAATATAACATCTAATCATGTCCTCCACGATCTGATTTACTCTTTCTGTTTGGCCATTCGTCTGTGGATGATAGGCAGTGGAATACCTCAAGTCGGTACCCAACCCCTCTTGCAGGCTCTTCCAAAAGCGAGACGTAAATCTGGAGTCCCGATCTGATACAATGCTAACAGGCACTCCATGTAACCTGATGACTTCTTCAAGATATAGCTCAGCTATCTTCTTCATCGAATACCCAATCTTAAACGGAACAAAGTGGGCACACTTTGTCAGTCTGTCGACTATCACCCAAACTGAGTCATGCCCACGGGGAGATTTTAGTAGACCGGTGATAAAATCCATTGAAATACTTTCCCATTTCCAACTTGGAATATCAAGAGGTGTCAATTTACCACCAGGCCTTCTATGATCAGCCTTGACACGCTGACATGTATAACATTATGATACAAACTTTGCGATATCGCCCTTTATCCCTGCCCACCAAACAATTTGCTTTAGATCTTTATACATTTTGGTGGAACCAGGATGATAGGAAACACTGGAACCATGAGTTTCTTCACAAATTTTAGCCCGAATGTCACCCATGTCAGGAATACAGAATCTACCCCGATATTTCAGAGTACCTAGCTCGTCCAAAGAAATATCAGGTAACTCTCCTTTGTCAGTCCTATTCCAGAGGTACAACAATTCCGGATCATCCTTTTGGTGTACCCTAGTAAGGGAAATCCAAGAGGGCGCTTCTGCTTCCAAACTAGCAGGCGTAGAACTACTCCCAATCTCGATTTTCATCAACAAGAATTATTCTACCAAGGACTGTACCGATAGATTAAAAATTTTAGCGGTCTTCCTACTCAAGGCATCAGCTACTACATTAGCCTTTCCCGGATGATAAAGAATTTCTACTTCATAATCCGCCACATATTCTAACCACCGACGCTGGCGTAGGTTTAGTTCCTTCTGAGTGAAGACGTACATCAAACTCTTATGGTCCGTATAGATCTTGCACAGCGCGCCATACAATAAGTGTCGCCACAGCTTCAGCGCATAAATTATGGCAGCAAACTCCAAATCGTGCGTAGGATAGTTTCTCTCGTGAATCTTTAGTTGCCTCGATCCATACACGATCACCTTACCATCTTGCATTAAAACACAACCAAGTCCGATGTGTGACGCATCGACGTACACAACATACTCGACTCCTTCAGTAGGTAAGGTTAAAATTGGGGCAGTACACAGTCTCTTCTTCAACTCTAGGAAAGCCTCTTCACACTTATCACTCCAAATGAATGCAGTATTCTTCTGAGTAAGTCTAGTTAAAGGAGCAGACAACACCGAAAATCCTTTCACAAATCTTCTATAGTAGCCAGCGAGGCCTAAGAAGTTCCTAATCTCCTTAGGTGTAGAAGGTCTTTCCCATTCCATCACGGCAGAAATCTTGGTCGGGTCTACAGAAATACCATCCTTGCCTACAACATGACCCAGAAAGGACACCTGAGGTAGCCAGAACTCACATTTGCTCAACTTTGCATATAACTTATGCTCCCTCAAGGTCGACAAAACCAAACGCAAATGCTGAGTATGCTCCTCAACATTGCGGGAATACACTAGGACATCATCTATGAACACAATAACAAATCGGTCCAAGAAATCCTTAAACACTCTATTCATCAAATCCATGAAAGCAGAGGGTGCATTGGTTAAACCGAAAGACATCACCAAAAACTCATAATGTCCATGCCGTGAACGGAATGCGGTTCGTGGAATATCTTCCTCGCGAATCCTCAACTGGTGGTAGCCTGAGCGAAGATCGATTTTTGAAAATACCGAGCTACCATGCAACTGATCGAACAAATCATCGATCCTTGGCAGGGGATATCTATTCTTAACGGTCACCTTATTTAATTCCCTATAATCGATGCAAAGCCTCATCGATCCGTCCTTCTTCCTTACGAACAAAAAACCGGAGCACCCCACAACGAGAGAAGAACTTGGTCTAATAAAACCACACCTCAGCAACTCATCGAGTTGAGTACGCAACTCATTCAACTTACGCTGGCTGACGGCCATGACTGTCACGGTTCTTTTGGCTCAACCCAGAAAAAGATCCCTACAAAATCCTGCAAGACATAGGAAAAATAATATCTCAAATCGATTCTCGCAACGCGAATCCGGACACATCTGCGAGAGTTTAACATCGTCGATCCTGGACCTCATTTATAGCAATTCGCCAAAATCAGGGGAACAC